>JAAMPD010000897.1:0-33916 GCA_025266255.1 Trissolcus basalis
GTGAACACAGTAAAACACGGACCATAACCTTAAATGCAAATTTTCCTATGAATCACAGAAAACTTTATTATCGACAGAACATTTTTTACCTGATTTCCGACTAAATTTTAGTATGTTCACTATAATTTTTTTGATGAAGCTTTACCGTCCACGCTTTACTGAGAATCACAGTAAATTTTAATGTTTTTTTTCTCTCCGTGTGAATTCAAAAAATATAGATTTCTATAAATAATATAAAAATAATATAATTACATTATCGTAGAAGTTTAAAATATTTAAATATATTCATTATTATGTTATTCTAAATTAACTCAAATTGACGATAATAGTGTAGTTCATTTTGATAGCTAAATTTAACACGTTGAATAGAGCAGGGGTCAGAGGTGCAGACTTCCACTTCGGAGGCGAGAGCTTGATTCCTTGACTATAAAAAACTTTTTAACCCACTTCATTAAAACAATTTTCAAATGATAAATTATGACTACTACAATACATTTCTATAAAACATAAATAAATTATTCGTATAGAAATATGATAAATATTTTTTTTTATTATTTGAAAAAAAACAACGAAGACACCCGACGTAATGGGGATGTTGATAAACGGCGTAGAGATAACGCTGGCAAACAATGTAGAAACAACTTTGGCATACAACATTGGCGAGGCGTAACAAGCCAACGCTTACCCAATGTTGGTACGACGTTGTCAAACAACGTCGATACGACTTTACCAACGTTGTGCCAACGTCGTTTCGACTGTAATTTTCTGCCTGGGTATGTCATTTTTCCGTGAGGGTATATACGTATATTATCTGTATAATATCTGTATATATAATAATATCATAATATTTATATAATATCATTTTTTCTTTAAGGTCACCCAAAAGTAAAGATAATCATACATCAATTCCCTACAAAGACAGAAATTTATTCTAAAATACGTATAATTTTTATATTTTAAATATATTCGTATATATAAATGAAATAAAACATGAATACATATTTTATTGAGAAAATATATTATAACAAATATCATTGGAACAGGGCGTAAATATCAAGCTAAACTCTGTGGCTGAAAGGAAAAACCAGTTAAGTGTATAGGGTTCACGTATACACTTAACTGTTTTTTCCTTTTTGCCACAGACCTGATCTGTGTAGTTTAATCAAAGCTGTTCGTTTGGCTATTTGAGTTACTGACTATTGAGACTGTTCATAATGCAAATGCATGGACATCGTAAAAGTAACTGTCATTCTCGCATATCACTAACTTAATTAAACTTGAGCAAAAAATTAACTGCCCTCCAATTAAATAGGGAACAAAATTCGCCGACAGATGAAAAAAGATTTAATTACACCGCAGTCTTATTAAACGAAACCCGCGTATTGCTAAGCTTTCCCATTGTGTTGCGTGTTAATCCGCGAACCGGTTCATTTCTGAGCAACTGAGTGATTTCATACGTAAACCCTATAGTGACGCATGTAAATTTTATTTTGAATAAAAAACGAGTCGCAAAATCGACTGCTTATTAAGTCGCTTGATCTTTGGAGAAATTTAATTATTCTCCATTTTTTGTCATTGTGAATCTGTCGAGAATGTCATTGAACAGAGTAGAGAAGAATGCACGAAATGAGAAAGGCCAGGATCTCATGCTAAAAACATCATTTTAGGGACGAAAATGAACGCCAGTATTCTTATTACTCATTCTCTTCTTCCCACTTGCGAATTCTTTTAAAAGCGTTACAATAACTCAAAAGCGTGAGAGACAAAATTAAATCAGAGCTTGAGGGAAGATTAGTGGCTGAGCGTGTACCCTCGACCTAAGTGTTTTCACGAGTAGATAAATGTCTGATCCCTTTCACCGCTTATTGACGGTCATTGTCGGGTTATTATTCACTCGTCGCCTACCACTGTCTTAAACGCGATGCAACATTTAGACAACATATCCCAACTTGTGGCCCGTGACGTTTACTGACTTTTTCAGCCTATGAGAGGAAGGGGCGAAAAAAACGATCAATCACGCGAAACGTCACTCGTTCGAAGCTGGCATGCGACGAGGAACGCAAAACATTCCAACAGCGTCTCGCGATTTTGTCTCGGCGGTCGACTGGTTTCTTTTTGTCCCAGGCACTTTACGTGTACCCGCCTGCCATTATCCAGACTCATCGTTCGCTCCTAATTCCGTACGCTGCCTTGCAATTTATTCTTTCTCGTTAAGTTGAGTTCCTCTGACGAAACTCGGTAGAAAAGAATACTGGCCGTAGTCGATTCTGCGGACGAAATTTACATTATAACGAGATTAGCATTTTGATGACACCCACATGCCTCGGAAAACCTAATCCCTCAAATGTACTTTTCGCGTATATATTTTTTTCTTCTTTTTATCCCCCGACAATACGTTAGGTCTTGTTGGTCCCAACTTGAATGACAAAAATTAATTGCAGAGGATGAAATTCGCGAAATGGTTTAGTGCATTTTTGAATCTTAATCCGAAGAATCTGTTTTGGAAAACTTTCAAACGCATTTCATGAACCAGATTGCAAAACTTGACAGTAAATACGTAAGTCTACACCCGGAGCAAAGTTTGTACAATTTTTATCGGTCATGAATAGACAGGCGAGTATCGAAGTTTTAGATTTTTCATCGCTCGCGAGACGCGTTGGAGTTATATTAATCAAAAGTTTACGACAAGTTGCTGATAACCTTGACGCAACTATGCACATTTGTTGCGCCCTTAACTTTGATACGCGCAAGTGAATTTATGTGCGACCCAGTTTTGCACCGGATAAATTTCGTCGCTGATGGTCAGTCTCAGATGAATGGGAAGAGACGGAAACTGGCAAGAGAACTGAGACACTGTGAAAAGTGCAAGACTCAGTAGGCCGGCCGTAAAGCGGAACGTCCGCCATTGGCTTTGTTCGGGAGCTTTGCATTTTTGTGGATATTTTTTTTCCTCTCGACTCCGGTATCATTTCAATTTGAATTTGTATGCGCGTATATAACGAGGGATTGCTATGTCGAGTTCACCCGACCACTTTTCTCAAGCGCTGGATGCGGACGCGAGCGTCACGGTGAAACACAAAAGTATATATACCATTACCAAACTCCTAGCGATATACTCAGAAGTACTCCATTCGGTCTAAGGATAGCGAAATTTTATTGGTTCACGGGGAGGTAAGTGCGCAGCCACGTTTCTGGATATAACTTCGCACACAACACATACACATACACATACACACACACACACACACACTTTAAATGCTTCTCACCTCATCCAACCTATGTCAATTTATATATTTCTTCAAGCGATTCTGCTCTTCTATTCTGTTTAAGAGACGTCGCAATTTATTTGATTTAGTTAGGTAATCGAAATTTAGCTCCTTGGTTATATCTCAGTTTTATCATTTGTAAAAAATAGAGTGTGTTTCGAGCTCTCCTCGTTTTCTTTGAAAGCCTTTGGAACAAACATTCGCGTACTGGTACCGCCGTGATTCTACATATAATAAAAACAGATTCAGTAGTACTGTACCGGAAAAGTTGTTTTATTTTGACTATTTCACATTAAAACAAGAAAAAAGTTTAAATATGAACAACAAGAAACAACATCAATAAAATCAGCCACAGGGATAAAAATATACGTATACATTTATTTAAAGTCTATATTTTTCATATTAATATTATGTATTTTTACAAAAAAATTTTTATTTATTCTATATTTTATTTACACGATATAAAATTAATCATATAAAATTATTACTGCTTTATAAATAAATATAATAATATATATAAATATTCAATATTTATTTATTAAATATAATAATATAATATAAATATAATATAGCTTTTATATAGTAATTTATAAATTATACTTATGTCTAGAATAAAAACAGATATTTTTTTAATATAAAAAAATATGATAGAGGGACACAATGTTTAATCCACAATGTATAAAATCCGTGATATCTAATGATTCTAAAATTCCTTATTCGAAAATTCGAAAATTTGAATCTGTCACGTGGTTACTTGTCAACATTATTGTAACAGTCTAAAACTGATAAATTTTTTATTTAATAAAAAAATCTAAGAAAAATTTAATGGATTCAAAATAATAAGTTTTGTTGATTACATTATATCAATTTAGGAGAATAGCGCGTCGATTCGCGGTCATGTAACACACGCATCAAGTTGTTAAACTCAAATGCCTGCACCAATCGGAGTCAGAATTTAGATCAGATATTTCTAATTGTGTCGTGCAAATACGAAGCCACAATTTTACCCATTGATCACGATGCTTTCTTTTGATGAAGCGAAAGTGTATTGCAACGTGACAACACGGCCAGGCAGTTAGCTTAATCTTCTTAGCGGAATTACATTACGTATTCGATTACATTTGGCAAAAACAACAAACGGCGCTGTCTCTGAAAAGGAGAAGCCGACTTTTGGAGCGAGAATGTGTATTATCCCCCGCAAATTATGTTAATGCATAACCAAGTCGAAAGCACTCGAGTGCACCGCAAGTTAAATAATGATAAAGCTCGCGCGCGCAGGGATCGTTCGATTTTCACTGAAACTGATTGATATTGATGTCACGGTTTGTTCTGCAAATAAGCTTTGTGGGGGATTAAGGAGAGGTTTGATGTAAATAAGCAAATTGAGACAAATAAACAGAAAGACAAGCGTCGCTCTTAAGATGCTTATAACAGTATTCAGGTCAGCTCCCTTTGAATAACACGTCTTATAACGCCAGAGAGAAATAGTTGCTTTATAATATGTACAATCGGAATGCTAAATCATCCGGAATTCGAACACAACATGGTTGAATAAATTTCGCTAGACAGATTCGTAATAGATGATGCGACATAATTGACGAAGTTTGCTGATGCGATACAACTCCGAGGTTGCTAGAAAGATGAAACCAAACGGAAAACTGACTCGGCTCTGTTATTCGATGCACCGAACAACAGTTGTCGGTAACGCTTATTTCCTTCACAAAAAGAATTTAAGGGCCGACTTTCATTCGACGTTGATTGATTTACCGCCACTATTTATCGCACTCTATGTTGTAAATATTCGCTTTCCTATGTTATATATGGAACCAACAAACTGTGCATAATTTGAACGAAATCTAAACAAAAGTTTAACTTACCAAATTTTCACATACTGTGGCATGTATGAAAACAAAACAATAAATCATTCGAATATTATTTTTTAATAGAAATTGAAGGCATTTTTAAATAAACCGTTGAGCTTTACTAAAGCGATGAAGACACATTTCGATTTTCCGTTGAAAAACTTACAGTTTTGTACAAACAAACAAAATGCACTAAACTTTGAGTTGCTAAATAAATGTACCGCCCACGAGAAACGTTTGCGAAAGCTTTTATAAATTAAAGTTAAGTTTTAAACGGTGAGGTAAGGCAGTGACTGTGATATTCTGTTCAAAAAAGGGAGAAAACATCAACCGAATGCGAACAACTTTCTCATAGTTGGAAACATTGTTTTTCTTTCGTTGCGAATTTTTGTAATTATTTCTCGTCATTATTATTCGCAGTTTTTTAAACAAATTCATCATGACTATAATGAGAATTGAGTGAAAATATTACCATTTTCTTTTGGATTTTTTAGTTTTGTATTTATGATAAAGAGAAAAACCAAAATTAAATAAAAAAAGGAATTGAAAAAAGCATCCCTCGCAATCAAACAATACGTTTTAATTGTCTTTCATTGACCATTTACAAACAAAACAAGACATCAGTTGAAACAACTAATTTTTCATTTTGATAGCTGGCTCACCCGACTAACTTGATTTCTGTGACTGTAAATGCAGTTACACCAGAGAGGGAGCCTGTAACAATTATTTTGCGAATGGTAACAGCAAGTTTCGTTTGTTTGTAACATCTCGTGCAACTTGTGCCACCTTAATCGAATACGTGCTCAACTCTGATATTAGAGAAAGTCAAAACTTTGTCAGGCCAATAGCCAGACGCGCAACAAAAGTGAAGCAGCAGTTTCCGTTTCCAATTAGAGCTAAATTCTCAGTTGATCATTCAAGCTGAAATATCAAGCACTTCATCTGCAAAAGATATGGATTTTTGATGATGCGAAATTGTAACCACAAGAATTTTCTCAACGACGACGAGAATCTCAAGTTTATTATTTCATTTTTGATGTTACTTTTGTTTTTGTTGTCAAGTTTTCAAAATGTTAGTGTAGACAATTTATCAAATTAGGTCATTTTCTCAAGTAATGTATGTCGTTATCATATGATTCACTGAATTCGCATCTTGTAGTGATATAACCTGAAACTAATCGAATGTCAAAATATATCATACAAATAAATCAACAACATACGTACAGTCTCTTAAAGATGTACAAATTAAACAAATTAAAATAAAATAATATTAATGACAGTCGGGATTGTAGGGTAAATTTGTTCAATAGAATTCAAATCAATATTTTTCTTATCTTAATTTTAGGATAATCATTCATAACAACATTGTCTTTCTTATTGAGTTAAAATTATTAACACCTAATACCATGAATGCTAAGCTGTCTAGTCAGAATGTCTATGATGGTTTTTGCAATTTATTAACTTTTGTGGTCATAATAATTTCGTTTCGTTTATTTAAACGAGAATTTGAATAAAAACATTTTGAATAATAAATTTTATTTTATTTCAGAATTTCAGAAAACAGGAAAAAGAAATTTCTCTTTTCTGACTTTGCAAGGGATAAATCAATTTCAGGAAATTTTGTTGAAGGAATCATCTTATTCTATACATAAAAAAATGTCTTGCGGATGTACTTTTGAAAATATCGAGCTTAATCCATTGTAAGTAAAGCACAAAATTATATGCAACTATTGAGGGCAGGTCCAGTAGTATTGCAATATTTAAACAGCTTCGATTTTTATAACGAATTGTGACAGGTTCATATGACCTTTGCAACAGGACGTCTACGGCGAGGTCGCCCAAAGTGAACCGCCTCTTCTCTTTCAAAGATTTCAGTACACTAATCTTGCAAACTTCTTGCGGCCAGAACCCCCCAAACAATCTCGGATTACTTGATTACGTACAACCATGTCCACGGAGCAGCTCCAAACTGGGTTTCAAAAGCATCAGAGAATTCAGTTAATTTTACTGCTTTCAAAGGTTCCCACCTACTAATGCGTTTCAAGCCACATTATCTGCAACTTCTCAGCGAGGGAATACCCAACGTAAATTAATGGCTGATAAAGCAACGAGTCGATGAAGTTTTCGATTTGATTGTAATTACTATTTGCAAATTGAATCAACTTAGTAGGGGTGAGAGAGATTGAATGGAGTGAACGGATAATTATTCAATCGCGAATCGGACTCGTTGCAACAAAGATTTGAAATAGATTGTCAACGTTGTATCATTCAGTTGTATTCGTATAAAGAATTTCTTTTTTCTGTTTGCGTTGCGTCCTTAGGATATGAGATTAAAAAAAAAAGATTTGATCCATCGGATGATAATAATATAAATATTAATAAATCGAATCAATAAATATCACCGCGGCAAGTTGGTGTGGCGGTAACGCGTTTAGCTTTTGTGTTCGGGAAGTCAGAGGTTTCGAATCTCCCTCGGCCGACCACTTGGAAAAAGTGTTTCAGTTTATTTGACGTCATGTAATGTGTTCAATATATATATGTATAAACTATGTCCTGCTAAAAATTTATGTTTGACGTCTAGGGCCCGAATTTCCTTTGATACCAAGAATTGGTTAAACAGGTAACAGTAAACAGTAAACGAAGCAGCAGAATGAGCAGTGATGATAAGCCAAATTTTTATAGTTCATTCGACTGTTAATACTTTTTATATATAAATTTAAGTTCCTTCTTTTTCTGATCGTATTTAGGTTAAGGTTACCATTTTTTTATTCTAACTCTCATAAAAATGTTTTCTTACATAGCAAAAACACACTAATTACATTTTCTTATAACAATAACAACACATAAAAATTAAGTTATATAAATATAGAAATATAAATGCAAATTTTACGTCTAAACTTAAAGACAAAAATTTCATGACCGCTCTGAACTTGAGGGACCAGATGCAATAATCAGATTTACGCTTGAAAGATTATATTTAAGTAGCCAAATTATTCTTATCAGATCATAACTATACTAAAACAGAAAAAATGCCATGCAACTCGATTGCGTTAAAAAAATTTATGAAATTAAATTAATTTACATCGGCGCTTTCGATACAATAATTCGGTGACAGTTATGTATTTATTATATATATAACACTGATGACAAGAAATCGGCGTTTTTGATATACACTGAAAAAAAAGCATCGAAGTGACATGCGTATCGTATGAGTAATCCAGTGCTTGTGAAACAAAAAAATTGTGTTGAAAACAATGATGTGATAGTGATTACAAAGTTGAGCAAAATTTGAATATATTTAGTTCTAGAGTTACACTAGTCAGCTTTTTCATCGCTGAAAGCTTTTTAATAAAACATTTATTTTTATTAATTTACTTCATCTGATCTTATTTCATTCAATTGTATACACGACTCGCCATTTTTCCTACATAAGAATTACAGTTTTACTAATTTTCATTTCAGGTAAAAAAATTTTCCCAAATTGATTAATCGATTCAAAAGAAATGAAGCTAGTTTTGATGAAGTCTTGGATATTAATTTATGACTGTGAAAGTACAAAGTAAAAGTAAAATTTAATGATGATCGAAAAAAGTTTATTACATTTTAGTTGTGATGTTATTTTTCTATTAACGTACTTTTTTATCAGCGAAAAAGTCTTTGGCAGACAAGAAACCTTTTGTTGATCAAATTCTGTTGTGAAAATAGTTGACTATCAGTTTGAAATGATTCTTGGAGTTCCCCGACAGAATCAGAGGCTCGATGAAAGGCTGCGAAAAAGTTTTTCGATACACTCTCATATCTTTCCACTGACTAACTTGAGTCAAAGACACGATACACTCAGACCTGAATGCCACAATCGTCGTGTGACTGTACGCTCGTTTGAGCCGTTAAAAGAAGTCTGCCATTTGAAGGAGATTTTGAAGCTAAGTGAATTTAGTTATAATGAGGTTTTAATTACATTAACTTGCCAGGGTATCGTTGGGATCTTAACTTTGCGACACCGCCAGTCTATTATAATTCGAGAAATGTGATACGAAATACAGCGACAACGGAGCGTAACCTTTTCTTACCGCTAAGAGAAATGGTCTTAAGAAGATTGAAGCTGCTTAGTGTCATCATAGCTGTTTTCAACAATTTATCTTACACTTCTTGAACCATTGTTATCTTCGGATATTAGTCGGTTACTTTGACTTTGTAAAACGTTCGCCTCACAAACTTGCTGTAAAACAGATTATAATGGTTCATAACGAGTAGGCTATTTATTTTAATTACATTCATTAATTTGATTAAATTAATTCAACAACTTGAGAAAATTTAACTTATTTCTAGTGAAAAAATATAAATCGGATGCGTCTTTGAATTAGTCGTCGTGTTTTTTAAAAATAAAATTAATCTTTCATGAGGGTCTAATTTGTCCCAATCAGAAACTATGTAGGATTTTGAAATTAACTCTTTGAAATGAACAAATTATTTTAATGTAAGCTCTTTATAAATTTCAACAGTAATCAATTAAATCAAATTTGAAATTTTTCATTAATAGTGACTGAGAACATTATACTGCCTAAACGTGAAACTACAGTCATAGTTAAATTTTGATGTCATCATTTTTGACCATTTGCATCTTCGATCGGAATATCGATTAAAATCATGGAAGCGTTAATATTTTGCATGCAAATTAGAAACTATGTGGTAAGGGCCAAAAATAATTGCTCTTTTGTTCACGACTAAACTTAGTTCCAAAACAGCTTTCAAAACTGTTAAACAATATATTTCGTAAACTCGCAAATGATTAAAATAAGAACTTTTATCCGCTGAACTTTGAAAGAATTATTAAACATTTAGTTCGTTAATTCACTTGGATTTACAATTTACATCCCTTGTAATTTTTTTTTCATTACTTCGTTTATTTATTGATTCCAAGCGGTAAAAATGAAACGTTCTGCTCTACTATTATTACAAAATAATTTTTGCGTGTAGGTTATCGCAGCTTTTCGGTACAAACAGTTTACCAGAAACTCTTTGCAAAATGACTATTCGAATGGGAAATACTTGTTTTGATCATTCGATGTTCATTTATTTATCCATTTGTTTGTTTATTTGTTTGTTCTTTGCTAACCTAATTACAGTCTCAATAATAAAGTACAATTTATTTCACACGTTACATAAAAGTATAGGTTTTGGTAGTACGAATAATCTGCAAACACATTTATTGCGACTAAATGGAGGTGAACGGTGGCGCCGCAAAGAACAAACGAATAAATTTCCACGATTCATAGCAAGGGAGTGGTGCATGTTAAGATTTACATATGCATTGGGGGGTTCTTCTGGATTAATTACACCGTGTGTTTATTAAATGTTTCAGACGTTTGCATTGAATACGTTTTTGAAAATTCATGTCACTTTTTTTTTAATTCTAAATGATTATTGGATTAAATTTTTTTAATTCAGTTTTAATCAACTGAAGTGAAAGATATTTTTCTTTGATTAAACTTAATAAAACATTAGATAAACTGAGACCAGAATTAAATGTTATAACCATTATTGTACTTTGGTTGAAATAGTTTTTATTATATTTCATGGCGAGTACATTGATCATTCCACTCGATAGGGCGCGAAACTCACTTGTCGTAAGATTAAGTGAGCGCCTTTTGTCTTATGTATGTTGTGTACATACAACATGCCAGGCAAGACGAACCGAGCCAGAGAGAACGATAAGAAAGAAATGCATTGAACAAATTGACAAGCTATAGATCGGTTGAATTTTCACAGCGACATTTTAAAACACTTTAAACACTCGAACTTTCTGTGATGAAAGTTTTCAAAAAACTTCAAAAATTGTTTGCAAGCAAGTCAATAAAATATGACATAAATCTAACCATCAGTGCATTTGGTTAATTTGACTTAAAAAAACCTATATTTTGTAATATGCAATCACATATTTATAGTTCTAAGTACATAGTTTTGTTTAGTTTTTCATTGCTGATTTCCACAGGAACAATAATATATTTTAAAATATATTTCACGTATGATTTTGATATTTCGAATTTATACCTGTATATATTCTACTTTGAATAAAAATAGTAGAATTAAAATATATTTACACATATATCTTTATGCCTGTGGGTTTGTTTCGAATGACTTCGAATTTCGCTGAGATTTTTCTTTTGAATTGCTTAAAACGTCATGAAAGTTTTCTTAGGTGGAGCCGAATAGCAATGAAAATCGATATGTCACTTTTTGCTGATGTCAGGTAAATTTTTTTTTTTCAGTCACGGTAATTAAAACTATTACGCAAGAACGTTTAGATGCGTCGATAATTTATTCAGCACTTTTGCAGGAGCACTGGTTCAAACGTTGCCACCGTGTCCGTTTTCAAGTAACGAGACCATTAGTATCGCTGTCACGTTTCCCTACGTGCTGCCAAACTGAAGACACGCCGAGCAAAAATGAACTCGCGTGTATGCATATGCACCGACGAATCTGCATAAACTGCGTGATGTTATATATGAATGTGCTTTTAGCTTTTCACCGTTCTGCGTGCTCACTTTTTATGTGCATTTTTTGTGACTTTCGGGATCCTTTTGTTCGCCAAGCACTTTTTTCAAAATCGAATTATAATTAACAAAAAAATTCATTGTGAAAAAAAAAAATTGTTCCAAATGATTCGCACCAGTTGAATAATCTTCTGAATAAAAGTATGTAGAGTCGTGTAACGAGTGAAATAAAATATCAGTCGTTGCAATTAAAAACTAATTTAAAAGTAATTAAAATGTTGTAAGCATGAAGTAAGGATCACAGAAAACTGCACATTTAAAATTGTCTTAACCCCTGTCGATTGCCAACAATATCTCTTAATATTGTACACCGAAACATTAAATATTTGTATGAACAGAAAATCTGCACTGCTTTTGTTCCTGGATGGATTTTAGTGAAATTCAATAAGTTTACCTTATATCTATGCCCTGATCCAGTTTATATTCAGAAAGAGGAAAATTTGCTTACTAATTCTCAAATTAATCCTGTTTCATGCTGTGTTTGTATAGATCATTTCGTTTGTCTTAAATGTGACTTAATAAAGCATTCGCGATTTAAACTGAATTCGATTGTGGTTCAAAGTTTGCTAAGTACTTTCTTCGGAACTCGAGATTGTTAGGAATCTGAAAGGCAGGGTGGAATGTAAGTAATTGAAGTCCAAAAAAGTTGCGAATGATCCTTTTGAATAGATCCAATAAGAGGAAGCGCTGCTTTCGCGTTAGGAGGAGGGAGCCTAGGAAAAGAAATGTCGAGATAATACGAAAGTGCAAGAAGATTGAAGTTGGAAGAAGTCCAGCTTTAATGACAAGGAACTTATTCCCTCCTTGTTTCACATAAGTTATAATTATAAGGATAGTTCAAACGTTGCACTCAATTCAGTGTCCATGTTGACCTGATTTATACTTTTTTTTTACATCCGTCCATTTTCAATTTTGTTATGAAAAATGTACGAAGTTTGCACCAAAAGACAAAATAAAGAGCGCAATGAGATGTTTTCAGAAATGTATTTCTTTTTTTGTACAGTCCTGGTAAATTTCACAGGTTTGAGTTTAGATGTAACTCCGCGGTCTTCATCTCGGATGGTCGGAAAATTAGGTTTCGCAGGAAATAAAAATAAAGATAGAAATCTGCAAAAAGCAATTTTTTGTATGTAAAAGGAGCAGTGCATGTAACAAAGCAACTTGATTCGTTATATAAAACTGTGAAATGACATTATAATTTGTTGGGAACGTCCTAAATTTTTAACACTGAAATATCAATATCTCTTTAATGTTTCTATTGAATAAATGCATTTTTTCAACTTATTGAACGCATAAAAATCTTACTTTTTGTTCATCGTAAATAAGTGTGTTCGTTTTTCGAAACAAGACTGAAGCTGTAAAAATTTAATTCTTGAATAGGATTGAAAAGAGAATCTATACGAGTGAATAATTTCTTTCGACAAATGACTTTAATGTAGCGTGCATTTTTTATAGATGCTTGACGGCCATCAAAATTTGATTCACGTTTCTCAGATTTGACAAGAGTTTTAGAGTTCAAAAGTTTATTCCTGAAAGCTTGCCATTTTTGTTTAAATATGTAACACGTCTCGTGCACGCGTAAAAAACTATGTCTTGATATGCTTTTGAATAATGGCGGTCAATTGTGGATGAAAGCTCTTACTGTTTTTGACGTTACTTTCGTGAGAGAGATATATTCATATTTATCAAATTCTGTTACTAAAGCGCGTGGAAAATTGAATTCTTCATGAAGTTTATTTTACCTCCACGATTTCATTATGCTACACACTCTTTACTCGTGGATGGAATGAAAATATTCCGTTTACGTTTCAGATCTATTTCATTATGAAAGACAATAACATTTAATTTTTCGAACATCATAATTAAAGTTTGAAAATACAAAATACAAAAATTGTGAAATATAAATTATTCCCAGATGCTTAATTTGAACAATTTATTGTAATGAATTTCTGGAATTTCTAAATGAAGTTTTGTGCACCGAAAAATAATAATAATCTGAGTCAAATTCTTCTTAACAAAAGAAAATCATGACCAAGCTGAGATGCTTGTTGGTAAAAAACAAATGTGACAATTTCTGTTTTATCTTTTATTCATGTAAGAGGGTAGCGGAAGCGAAGCAGGACGATGAGGACAGGGCGAATCAATGCAAAAAAGGTGAGAGAGGGGTTGAAAAGGATAACACTCCGTGAAATTGCTTCGGATGATAAATTTCAGTTCAAATGCCACTGACATCGGAATAACCGGGGAAGCGTTGCACAAGGTAGCGGGCACGTGGGCAGAGCCACACGAAAGTCGATAGACCGTCTGCGCTCGACGCTCAGAAATCGTATTTAATTAAGGTAATCCGACAAAATACGTTCGGGTTAAGAAGCGTTATCTTCATTCAGAACACCTGCGGATAATAAAACAATGGATACAAATGTCAAAAGTGAAATTCTGTGTCGAGCTCATTTTCATGTTAATAATTTAGCGGGATGAGTTTTTCAAGATATACAAGCTAGTATATAGGCGACGCCAGAAATGGTTTTCGACTGGAACGTCAAACGAGCAATTCACCTCTTTAGGGACGTTTCATCCAATGAGTGCAAAAAGTTTTGCGGCACTTTGAAAAACCTCCGAGTTGGACGATGTTTAATGCGCAAAACATGCGAAAAGTAGGCGCACTTGAGAGACGCCACTAGACACACACATGAACTGCAACGCTCGTATCTTTGCTGCTCGACGCGCGTCTAGGTAAGTACGATAATGTGACATAAACTTTCGCTATCTACTTTTGGTCTCCTGCGATAGTCATTTGTGCGCAGCCAACCGACTAATCGACTGTACATGAGAAAATGGAAAATATTCATAGACAACAGTTGACAATATTTTTCAGCATTTATGTAACTGCGTTTATGAAGATTTTATATATTACTCCTTTGTTCGCGGTCAATCTTTCATAAATCATTTTCAATGAAATCACAATAAAAAACGTTACAGAAAAAAATTGGGCAGAAAAAAAATGTTTGTACAATGTGCGCAGTTCCGTGCAAGTCCCGAGGTATTTACCAGTTTTTACACACTTGACGCGAGGCACGAACGCGCAGAAAAGAAAAATAGTAATGAAATTTATGCATAGAAATGTCACGCGCCATGACTACAGAATGTACGATTTTTCCTTTGTTTTTTTTTTTTTTTTTTTATTCTTAGTGAAGCTCATGTCACCATTAACAATAGCATATCCTGATTCATCTTGTTTTCCATTTTGTATGATTTTATAAAAATCGTATACTCTTCAGAAGCATATCGATCGTTATTAAATTGCAAGTTATTGGCAAGCTAAAATGGATAAGTGAGAAGAAGTCTAATATTGTGATGAAGTTTACATAAAAGATGTTTCACTTTATCGTAAATTTAGTGTGAAAATGATTGGAATGCATTGCATAATAACGTCATTCTTGTACATTGCAGATTAGCTTGACTCAGTTTTTTTATGAAACCATATATCTCATGTTGAAAATAAATTTATCTTTAATTCCAGTGGAGTGCAGAATCCAGAATTGGCTTTCAGCGGCGTTGTGATTTGCAAAAACTAAAACCATCTGACGACGTTTTACACGTGGCAAGAACTACCAAAGAAGAAAAAGGTTTCGTTTGGGTATTTTTGCATTTACGACCAACAGATGGATGACTTTCTTTTTCGAACCAGAACAATTATTTTTGTGAACCAATTTCAAGGTTTTAATTAGTTGACAATATCATAGTGAATTAAAATTAAAAATACTATATTTATTATTTCATCTATATCCGTTTGTGATTAATATTCAGCATTCATTAAATGCTAATTGTTTTTAGTTTATGTTTGATTTAATTATCTAGAATAGCAGTCACATTATAGTTAAAAATAAAACCAGTAAAATATTTTTTATTAGAAAATAAATGTAAGAATAGATATTTGCGTTTAATAATCAATAATGATTTTTAGAAAAACATGTACAAATGCACCAGTTAGAATGTGAAGGAAATGAAGGCGCTCAGTCAGCGTGTGTCGCTTGTACTTCATATAGTAAAATAAGGGATAGGATGGTATTCGTTAGATATAATAAAGAGCGTTACTGTTGAGCTTGACAAATAAACCAGTCTATTTTAAACATGTTTGCAGATGGAGAATCCGTTATATAATTAAGATTTATGTAAAACGAAATTCTCCGTAGGCATAATTAGAGAAATGATTGGTTGATTACCAATTTGGAAATAAATTAGAAACTTCGTTACTCTTGGATCTATATGATTATAAAATATACCACTTCTAATTTAGCAGAACATAATTTTTTATATAATTCTTTTAACTGTTCTTATTTTCATATTTTTACCATGCTTCCGGTCTTTGGTCTAGTATTTTCCTAATTACAACACGTGCCGTCTGTCCCAACATACTTTTGTTCTAATTACTGTCTCTTGAGTATCTTCAATTAAGAATGAACAAAAATTCTACTTAAAATGTAGTTAAGTAATTTTTTTTATTTGAAACATTGTGCTGACGTTTTTTCTTATCAACCATTATTTAATTTTGGTTGTTTATCAATGAACGTTATTTTGGCTTCTGTGGAACAGTATTTCTATAACCATTTATGAGAATTCATTTAAATTGATCAAACCACAAACTTTGAAACTAAAATTACACGTACGAATATAATGAGTTATCATGAAAAGCATGCATTCGTATTCCACTTGTTGGTACTAAAATTAAATTCATTACAGCGTGGATTTCCAAACACAACCAACAAAAGTATAAAATTACAATTAAAAGATTGTGCACAACAAAATAAATCACTTTTAGTATAATCTTCTTGATCTAGGCAAAATAATTATAGGATATTGTTCCACCTCATCTAATTAATTTAGAAATAAAAAGTAACGGCAGAAGTTTTTTTCATTAGTACTTTTAGTCTTTTTTCCAATTTTTTTTTTTTTTTTTGTATAAAATATTAATTTTCTGCTACAATGTAACGTACCCAAAAAAGAGCATTTGAGAATGAAAGACCTTTGTCAAGCTACAAACCCTCGCATGAAGAACAAAGAATGATTGACTATGATGTCCCCTTCTTTTCAAGGGCATGAATGTCGGATTTTGTCGCATTATTTACGAGGGTTGTAGTTCACCTTTCGGTCAAGTGTTTCACACAATTAGCCGTAACGCAAAATAATTCGTGGATGAGTTCTTTTGGTTATGCGAAATTTGGCACTCGAGTGATCTCGTCCGGTGGAACAAAGAAATCCCACTAACACCAGAGGTCTTAAGCAATTAACTTCTTTGGCGCTCTCAAGTCATGCGAGTGGCGGGCTTTCGCGTTCAACTTTCATGAAACACAAGTCCCTGCCTTGTCGATTCGCTTAAACTTAAGGTGTCTCGAGTTTCCATTTCCGCCAAGAACCGAACAGACTGCGGTTTCTTGAATTTCGCGCATCACTTCATATTTGCCAGTGTCTATATACTCTAAGTGACTGACTTTCTATAATCACGTTTATTGTTAAACTCATATTTATCAGAGCACACTCTCAAGTCTTGATATTGTCGATTAATTTCAAAATTTCTCGATAATTGAACTAATTGAGTGTTACGCTATTGTGCATGTCTAATATTCAATTAACTGTCCCAAATTATATTCTATCGAATTTTCTTTCGTGTAACAATTCGTCCCTCAATTAATTATTGCCCAAAAATTTATATAATTATTCTAGTTATTTCTGTATTTGTTCCCTGTATCTTAATTCTCATCAGTATCCTTCCTGACTATACGTGTCGACGTCTGAACTACATTGGATTTACTCTTGTTACTCACATGCACGTGTCTTGGATGAAACTATTTTCATTAAATTTATTTGTTATGATAATGATATTTGTATGATTTTCTACTAATATTAAAGTTGCGGAATCAAATTTGCGAAATTCAAGACGTCAAGTCTAGTTTGTACAATACATGAAATGATAAATATAAATCTTCCTCTACAGAAGTTAGATTTATGCCACTTTTATATTTAGATACTTTTAGAATATTTTACTGGTCTAAACATTGTTGAGGATTTTATGTCAATTTGGACATATCGC
Source organism: Trissolcus basalis (assembly GCA_025266255.1). NCBI lineage: Eukaryota > Metazoa > Arthropoda > Insecta > Hymenoptera > Scelionidae > Trissolcus > Trissolcus basalis. The sequence continues at coordinate 17,771 of JAAMPD010000897.1, forward strand.
CATTGAGTCAATTGATATCAAATGAAAAGAATAAAGCTTATTTTCGATTTTTTTCGATTTTTCTGAAAACTCGAATTAAATTTGAGTTTTCCTATCTCGGTGAAAGGTTAAGTAAGACTGAAAATATAAACGCGTCGGCGTCATTCTAAACAAGCGTCGGCGCTTATTTACACTTAAAATTTTCAACCTTTGCATCGAGTAGGAAAACTCAAATTCAATTCGCGTTTCTCAAAATAAGTAAACGAAAAAATGCATAGAGAACTTTTTGAAGCTCTTAAAATTCTTTTTCATTTGATATACAATTTGACCCTAACTGGAGATATGTCCAAATTGACATAACATCCTTAAAGTAGTCCGTCAAACGGGCTAAGTTTATGCTGTTTTATCATTTATTTTATAATATGATTATCATAGCTTAATTAATTATCAAAGTATCATGCTGATAAAATATTTATGGTTCATATTTACTATGGGCGAAATTTTTACGACTTCACATTTATGAGAAAAATATTTGGGTAAAAAAAACCCTGTTTAAAAGTAAATTTTATGTATTCACTATATTTGTAGTACAACATCAATGTATATATTGAATTTTGTATTTGATAATTTATATGAATATATAATAATTTAATTTGATCCCCTAGTAAAAAAGATCGTATATTATCAATAGGTCCATATATTATCAATAGATTGACGATATATTATTTTTTATAAAATCATATATTGACAATACATTGTCAGTATATTGGCAATACACTCAACTCCCGCGTAGGGAACCAAGCCGTTGTCGGCCGCCCGCGTAGAGAACCATGATAGGAGATGGCACGCCATCCCCACCACTTTTCGGCACCTTTGATATTCCATGAGCGTTATCAAAATGTAAACAAAACGAAAAAACGTGGTATTTGGATGACAACAGTTGTTTTTTTTTAACAAATGTTTTTTACTAAAAATTTATTATTAAATCAAATAATTTTTTTTGTATAAAATAAAAATTTTTGAAAAAATAAACAATTTTGTAAACAAAAAAACACAAATATTGTTTTAATAATTTAATTACAAATCGTAAAAGACTTTAATAAGATAAGATTGTTTGAATAAACAGCTTTAAATCGGCTCCACCAATCAGGTTACGCGCAGTGTGCTTGAATAAGTAGGGGCACTGTGAGGGAAAGCGCCGGATTGTTACGCGGAAAGAATCTCGCTACCTACGCGGGGGGATCGCTACGCGATAGTTCCCTACGCGGAAGTTGAGTGTATATGCCAATATATTGATAATATATTGACCATATATTATTTAATATTTTTCATATATGGACTATGTATTGGCGATATATTAGAAAATTTTCAAAAAAATCAATATATTGTTCATAGATTGGCAATATATTCTTTATGTATGGTCAATATATTGTTCATATATTGCCAATACATTGAAAATACATTGACAATATATGGATGATTGTCAATATACGATCAATATATGATTTTTCAAATAATATATTTTCAATATATTTTTTATGTATGGACAATATATGATCCTTTTCACTAGGGTCATGATTTAATTAAATCAATTAAACAATTTATCAATAATATTGTATTTAATATGTTTTTAAAATTTGTAATAACAATTTTTAAATATTAAAAAAAGATTGAAAATATTGGAAAAAATAAAACATGTAGAACTATACCGAAATTGTACAATTGGATTCATGCATGTCATCCACTAGATAAAATTTTTTCTCCCAAGTTCTAATTTATGTTGAAATCCTTTTCAGCTTCAGAGCTGTAAATATATCCACTATATATACGCACGAAAAATATAAGCACTGTAAAATCAAATGTCTTAAATTAAGATACTTTTTGTAGTCATTATTAAGACTTTTCAAGAGACTTAATTATCAAATAATACATTAAATAAAGTCAGTAGCGTCTTAATTTGAGACGTTAAATGTCTTAAATATAGATATTTTCAAGACACTTTCACCAATTGAAGAAACTTTTTTGTATGTTTTAATGAGCATTTTTTGCAGTGTATTATCATAAAACAAACTAAAATGGTATACCTTGTATTGTGTATAATGCAAAATTATTTGTGTTAGACAAATAAATGTAATCAGTCTTATTGGTTAAACTAAATGGAACATTAAGTCACCACTTGACCGTGGTAAGACCTGCCACATTGATTCGTAAATTTATCGCCTCAAATGTACCAGATCCACATCTTAAAATGCATTATTATTCAAGAAAATAAACAATTTCAAATACACCAAATTTTTTATCATTAAATTTGTCAGTAAAAAATGCATTTGTTTTTCATTTATTTCATTTACATGACTGTTGATTACCTTTTAGAAAATATTTCGTAAATTTAATATATCTTTTAATTGATACTCAGGAGTTGAATCAGTTAAAATCATAACAGAGAAAATAACAAATTGTGGTTTCAATTGTGGCGCCGAGTTATTCATGGTTCATGGGTATTATTATTTTCAATCGCTAGTCAATCCACGACAAATATTTGAACACGCAAAATAGTGTTCGCGATATAATTGTCGGTCACGCGTTACGTGCTGGATATTACGTACTGGTTACGGTTATGAATAATTCATGTCGCATTTGTCGCTCGACAATTACAGGTTACACTAAAGCAATCCGAGTTGTTGGCAGCTGTGTTCTTTACGAGAAGGAAATGGGAATCATTGTAGTTGACGCCTGTCGACGAGTTTTTACTGCCAGCAATATACCTATAAACAATATATTTAAACTCAAACGAATACATAAAGGAATAAACATAATCGATACCTACAGTGAAAAATATAAAATACCTTATAATTTTTTTTTTATGATTAAAAGTATACATATGATATTAAATATATTACAAGCAAACGTGAATATTGATTGCATAAAAAAAAATGAAATTATGTGTTTATGATGATACCGTTGTAACTTGTAAGTTTTATTTTTTTATACGTAATTTAAAATATAATTGAATGCAAAAATATGATCTCTTATTGGGTCCGAATAAGATGTCAAGCTTGAGGAAGGAGAATGATATCAGAACTTATATGATGGAGCTTAAATAGAAATGAGATTTCTGGTCTGCAGAACTTTTGGTAATACGATTAAGAAGATGATGTTCTTAAGATTGAATAGGATTTCATAGAAACATTTTAGTAGATAAAATGAATGATATCAACGACAACATAGATCTTCTTGTTGCGTTTAGAAACAACTTGAAGTTAAAACAAAAGACTCTCTTGTTATTCATTGCGAAAAAATTCTGCCTTATTTTGCTTTCCTTAGATGATGAGAGGTATAGAAAGAAGATAAAAAAATGATGAACAATGTTCTATTGGTTGAACACGATTAAATTTCACTCAATATTTAATAAAAATAAACGGTGAAAAAAAACCTTCACAAATTCATACTGAAAGTAACCTTGATCATATTATATGTAAAATTCAAAACAAAAATATTCGATGTGTTATCAGTCATTCCAACTTCAAAACTAATTTACCTTCAACGAATACATATGATGAGTGCGTGACAACACAAAAATAGGAATGTCCTACTATACCGCTAAGTTGTTTTCTTGCATCGACTGTTCATAGAAATTTTATTTTGCTATACTGCCTTTCGTATCGATGAATTTGACTTAACTTAGAATGTTAGAAAATCGATGGATGATTTTGTCAGAGATTTGCACCATATTATCGATTTTGTGAGGTCTTGTCGATGTGTTCTTTTGCCCACAAATCAAGTATACCAGAATCAAATTTCACATAACCATATTTAAACGCATATGCTATGTGACGCGAATTCTCCGTGACTTTGACGATCAAAGTTGAATTAACTTTCAAACTAAGTTTCTCACAATATATTCAACTCAAATTTCGTTACTAAAGCAATGTTGTTGTTTACTAATTTCAAAATAAGTAGCAGTTATAGTTTTCGCACGTACGAATTCGTATTTATAAGTACACAATTATATGTCTTATAGTTAAGTGTTAATTAATTGAATTAAATGTGAATTTAAGTTATCAAGCTTGTTTTTTATTTTCGAAATACTAATTGAGCATTTCAATCTAGCTCAAACTGTTGATACAGAATAATTAAACCTATTTTATTGTACTTCTTATACCTGTATTCGTATACAAGATTGTTTCATCGAATAAGACTAGAAATCCATTTCCGCCTCTCCTTGAAAATTGAATTCGTTTTTTTTTTTTTTTTATTGTAGGAACTTAAATTTACAAAATGTTATTTGTTAGTCATCTAATATACATTTTTTGAAATTTTTTTTGAATAAAAAATAAAGATCAGTTTAACATAAAACGAAAAAACAAAACACGATTACCTTGGTTAACTTTCGCATCTGTGAAACTATTGGTGTATACATTGATTGCTTAAAGAATGGAAAGAATTATAGAAATAGTCCAAATTTGGTTTGCTTTACAACGGAGAAAATTGGAATTCTCGCTGTAAGTAAAAAATTCATATGTGTTACATATGTATTGTAACGCTGCTTAGGCCCGTCTAAAAATTGGCGGTAAGTTCCGGTCGGTATCAAGCCAGCACTGAACGGCGAGACACAGGGGCAACTTTGCTTTTTGTTTGAATGAAGCTTTTATTATTTGACTTTTTTCGTATTTTTGTTGTGTGTACGGAATGAGTGTGGTTTTGTCTTTATTTATTGTATTTTTTTATATGAGATTTTTATTCGCTCTGTGGCTTACAGGATTTAATTGTAAAGGCGCAAGGTCCCGTTTAGCGGTTGGTACGCAACGTAAGACGTGAGACCATCTTAGCGCCAGCCAGGAACAACACCCTGGGATGCTACCAGGGACAAAGGCCAACCGATCCGAGCTCGGAAAACCTTGTCGTGGTCAAACAACTGCCACGATTCAACAGCGCCACCTAGGTAACAGAGGAGGAAGACCTTGAGCCGCCCAGCTTCCGATGGACCAGCGAGAGGAGTTTGGGAATGTCCATTCCAAACTCTTACAGTCTTCGACCCATCGAGATAAAGATGTCTACCGATCCCCGAGTGCCACAAGTTGTAGATGTACGCCATCGCCGTTTCGGAAACAGACCATATCGGTCATCGAAGCCAAACCACTTTCAAGTAGTGGACGGAGTCACCCCGAGAAGAGATCGAAATGTCTCTAGTGTAACGGGATCTCGAGAGAGAAAATGATCTGCAGCGATCAGCCTCAGGGGACAGTAACGGAGTTTTTTCATTGCCCAACCTGAGGTGAATCTCTTTTCTAGTACAGTTATAAGGAAGGTTTTACAGCTGTGGTTACCGTCGTCATGGAAACAGGCATCCAGAAAGAAGAAGATACGAGTTCAGTTCGAACACTAAGGAAACAGAGATTTGAAAAGCGCGCCAACCAAGAACTTTAAAACACAAGGTTAAAGAGCGAGGAGAGGGGAAACCGGAGAACCTTAAGGGAAATTTTGAATTCAGGAGAGCCCGGGATTTATAGGGAAAGCGACAAAATCAAAAAGAAAGATTTTTACGTTTTTAACTGTCGTCGCCGAGATTGGTTTGTGTGTGTGTGACCGGACGTACTTGGCCAATGGACGGAACTGAGGCGTAAGGATTTTAATGGTCATAAACAAACTTTTGTTTATTTTCTTGTTTGAAATTTGAATTTTCTCATACATTTCTGAATCTCAATTTAAAAGACCTCAAAAGTTATTATTTAAAAGCTTTACTCCAGTCTTAAGAGTGTTATTTTAATTTTTTTTCCGATATTAAAAATCATAATTCAAGACCGATTTCCAGTCTTAGCAGTCTTGAACTTTTTTAGACTCTTTCAATTCAAAACCTTTTGAAATATATTTTCGGCTCTTAGTTTCGATCAGACGTTTTCAGACCTCGAATAAGAAGCCTGAAAATCTTTATTCAAGACTTTATCCGTGCCTTAAAAGTCCTTATTTAATACGCTATTGAAATCTTAAAAGTCTTAATTTAAGACTTCAGTCAAGTCTAAAAACTATTCCTTTTAGACATCATTCCAGTCTTGAAAGTCTTAATTTAAGACTTGATGCAAGTCTTGAAAGTCTAAATATTCAAGACTTTTAATGTTATTGAGATATGCTGCCCGTAGTAGACATTTTTGTAGACATTTATAAACTAGGCATATAAAAAATTGTTAAGAAAACTTCATGTCTCAAATAAGGACTTTTGAGAAATTATGAGATATGTTTGAAAATAAAATTGTGAAATAAGAAAGAGATAATCATTATTCAAAGTCATACCCCAATTGTTTAAGATTGAAATTTCCCTAACTCAAAACTTTAAAAGAGGAGGGCGTATCCCTCCGGAGGAAAGATCAAGCCCCCCTCTCTTCTATAAAATCAAAAAAGGAAGAACTTACAAAATCTTGAATGAAAACTATCAACAATGTTTCAAGATCGAAGTTTTCCTGATTCAAAAAAAGTGGAGGGGTATCCTCCTGAAAGGGGGTTAAGCCCCCTTTCTCCTATGAAATCAATAAGAGAGGAACTTACATAATTTTAAATAAAGACTATTATCATTTAATTGAACATCTTGAATTATAGGTCTTTCAATATTGTTTGAGAAATGTTTAAAATGAAATCAATAAATTGGAATAAGGATTTATATTTAATACACTTTTGAAAATGCAAATAAATTTGCAAATTTAGTCATATATCTTGATTAAAACATTTGAATTTTCAAAGAACAGGGGGTTGGCGCGCGTAGCCCACTAGTATCAATAAAAAAGTGATAAGATTATGTATATATGTAATAATTTCCATCAGTAGATCAGAACCTGTGCAATGTTCGAAGTTCACTTGTTCAATTTAGCTTTCTGTAACAAAAATAACACGTGAAAATTGTTAACAATTCTAAACAATTTTGATAAATATTTGTTTTAATATATAAATAATGTCACATTTTTGAAATAATAAGGATAATATGAAAAGTTGCAAAATGAAAGTAAAAAATGATTAAAATGAGTATCAATGTCCCAGGCAGGGAAGGTACGTACCGATAAGACGCCTTTTTTTCTTGGTCCTGCAAATTCTCACGTAACTAAAGCAATATATTAGTCATTTAACAAAGCTTGAAGTCTGCTTGAACGTGCTGTATATCAATATTATTTTTGTTTGTTGTTTTAATCTAAATCTGTAATTTGAGAGTGAAAAGTAAAAATTTGCAGACACTTGTCAAAACATAACCTATGGAGGGACATGTGACTCATGCAATTTTCTCGAGCTTGATTTGTTAAAGAAATCTTGTTCTGAAACACTCAGCTGTTTGAAATAAATTGTATATTTATTACAAGCAACTCTCTGAGTTCCATACCAGAACATGTTTTGAAAAAATTTCCATTTAATCCGGATGACCTGAAAATTTCATGAAATTTTGGAACAGGGCCCTGATTTCTACATCTCAATCCTACGAAATTAAGTGTTTAATTTTAATGAGACGTCCCTGTCATGCCATCTACAACTCAGGTGATTGATGAGATCTATTGATGAATCGATAATCAATTCTGCAATGGATAATGTACCATCTGTCATCGATATCAATGCCATCTTTAAATGAAGTGCTCATATGATTTTGTGATAATCTTGCGTGCTTGGCAATCAAAATCAACGTTGAAGAAAATCTGCTTATTACATGTCATCGAAACGTTCTTATTTATTTATCTTTGTTCATAACCGCAACTTTGATTTAATTTTAATAGCAAATTTGTATTTTGTTATGATAGCTGTGATATTGTTTTTGTATGTTATACTACGTAAATTATGTGAAATCGCACTTAGCGTTAACGCTGAGAGTTACGAGAGTTGATACTGCGGATATAACTTGTTCATTTATTTGATTAGTGTCTGTATCGAAAAAAGGCTACTTATTCATTTATTCATATTTATTTATTATTCAACTATTCTGTGCAATATTCATTTATTTATTCATTTACTCATTTACTTATATTTATTTATTCATATTTATTTATTATTCTACTATTCTGTGCGATATTTGTTCATTTATTTACTTATTAGGGAAATTTTAATTTCACTATTGCTTTCGCTCGCGTTCCGCGGATCCCGTCCTGGCTACTTTCTGCTCGCGTTCCGCGGATCTCCCCCGTCCGGCTATTGCTGCCTGCGTTCCGCGGATCTCCCTCCCGTCAGGCTATTGCTTGCTCGTTCCAGTGGAACCACCTCCCCGCCCAGGGACCTAAAGGCCCCCGGAAAGACCCGAACAGAATTGTTCGTAATGACAGGACTGAGAGGGAAGGAGGGGTTTCTGCCTGTACCTGTCCGAGACCATACGCAACTTCACCATCTCAGAAAAATCTCCCTCGGAAGTGCAGCCTCACACTGAGTACCTCCTAGCGGCTCTCATGGTAAATGGTATGAACATCTTGTGTGGCATTGTCTATCGTCCACTAGGAACATAAGCACCCCACAACTTCTTCAACGCTTATCAACGCTTTGGTCCACTCTACAGAAATGTCATCATTTTTGATGATTTCAACGCTGATCTGCTCACAATCTCGTCCATATCTGGTAATATGAAAGAGTTCATCAACTCCCACGCCCTCTACTGCCCAAACAAGGAGCCAACACATCATACTGAACACTCCGACACTTTGCTTGATCTATGTGTTGTTGACTCCGAGAGCAATGTGATTGAATTTGAACAAAGTGGGTACCCATTCATATCCGGCCATAAAAAGATCATGCTTACGTACCGTACATCGTTACACCGTTCATCTCCACGGGTGGTCAACTATCGAAGTTTGCGCAACATCAGTGCTGAGGAGCTTCACGAGGATATCGCTGTAGAACTTTCGCGTGTGACAGAGGATGGAGATGACATCAACCAGAAGCTTGCGACTGTTATTGAAGCTTTGCTCTCTGCAATGGATAAATGCGCACCGGCTAGGCAACTCACACGTAGGAATCCCCCAGCTCCATGGATGAATTTTTAACTTAAGTATGAAACGGATTACCGCAATGAGTTACGGAATTACTTTCGACGCTTTGAGATGGTCATGTATTTCAAACTCTTAGCCAACTAGACTCGCCTCGTTCCTCAGCTCATCCATGATGCGAAAAACCTGATCTTTGTGATTCATCTAGGATAGTCTCTTTTGTTGAATTCTTTATATATTTATTTATTTTCTACAATATAGTTCTGTATCAGCCATACTGGTTTTTCCAGAGAGGCTATTTTTGTAATAATAATAATAATAATAATAATAATGTAAGCTGATCTGTTGGAAAATGAGATAGAGTGGGAAATATAGAAAAATTCACGTACTTTCATCTCATCGACTAATTCCTTATTCTCCGTTTGTACGATTTTCTTATTTTTTGGGGGAGTCTTGATACATTTAATTATTTCTTCAAAAGTCTTTGAATTTGTGGGAAGTTCCTCAATATTTTTGACCGAGAAAATTTCTAGGTACAGACGTTGTACACCATATTTGTCTGAAAAATACAAAGTTGACAAAAAAATTGTATTATGTACACACTAATAATCACAACGAAATACAATTATGATTACGAATTACGAATGAATATGTCGAATGAATGAGTCGTTCTCCAACCGTCAAGTTGTTGGCATGCGTATCTTCAATCATGCTGATTTTCATGTCGATTTTGTAGCCATCAGCACAAACTGCAGCACATCCGTATGAGGCCAATGTATTATGTGCAACAACTTGGAACGGCGACTCTAAATTAGCTTCAAGAATTGGAAATTGGTGAAATTTGTATTCTACTGGCTTGAATTGAATATGATGAAATAATTATGATATTTACTGTTATATAATTGTTATATAAAAATTGATTAAAATTTATTATTTTGATTGATCTTCAGCTAATTTGAAAATATAATGAAAAACATCTCACTCATACACTAATCTATGTAATTGGCAAGATTCTCCAGCTTAATTTCCACAGGGTCAATTTCATGATTTTTGATAGAATAAAACACTATATTTTATACTATATTTTCGTCCGTGCGGGTTAGCTTTTGTATTCTTGTCAAAAAAACAATTTTTTCGTTGCAGTTAGAATAATATTCAACCAAAGCTAATCTTGAACATTTACTAGTCATGTTGCAGAATCTGATTCATGAATTGTTTGTGAACGTTTGAATATTTCAACATTTCTAGATATACGAAAACAGAAAATAACATACTAATAGCTTTATCAACAGTCAGAAGAATGTGTCTGTAAGAATCAACTGAATAAAATTGACTTTTACACTCGTTAATAACACGTCATCACAAAATCCAATATAACTGTTAATACCCTGATTACTGAACACACTTTTATTTGATTCTGAAACCTCATCAGTGACTGAAAAGCACTTTATTGTGCGAAGCCTTGGCCGCGATATAACTGAGAATAAAATGTTTAAATGGGAACAGAAACACAAACAATGGCAGCACTGTCAACATGCTATTATCTTCATGAACAGTTAGCTCCAAAACTAAAGTTTTAACCTCTGAAAAGAAATTTTATCAAATTGTATAGTGAATATGATAAGTAATTTATTTGTAACTGTGGAATATATTATTGTTTATGTATGTATTGTAGAATGTAAGAAGCAGTAGCTATATTTGATAGGAAACGAATGTATTAGTGAAATTTTTTCATGACTATTGTTTCATTCAATTTTTAGAATTTATAAAATTTAAAATTACTTGGAATGTTTTTGATATTTTTGTTCATTTTTCCCATTGTAGTCTTCTAACTTTTTTTGATTGAATGCTACAAGTTGTAGAAAACACTAGGAATTGTAACTGGCCAGCAATATCTGACAAAAGTAAGAATACGGACATGAAGGCATAGTGTAACTTGTCCACGTTAATCATGACTGTATAAAATTGGTCATTATACATCGTTGTATCATTTCCAATTTTGCAGTTTCAAACTTTAGATTGTGTTTTTCAATATCAATATTATAGTAAATTTGTACATTTTTGTATCTTATGAATTTCAGTTGAATTGTTCACACAATTTCACTTTCACGGAAAACGTTTTCCGTACTGTTGCGGAGTACCGAAAACGCTTTCTGCACGGTGTACTGCAAATGTCTAGTTTCTGCACTAAAATCAATGCAGAAAACGTTTTCCGTACTGTTGCGGAGTACCGAAAACGCTTTCTGCACGGTGTACTGCAAATGGCTAGTTTCTGCACTAAAATCAATGTGGATACTCGTCAGATCCACAACACTTGTTATGAAAAATAGTATGTTTCACTCGTGCAAAAGGGAATTTTCCGCACTCGTACAACAATATACTATTTCTTTATTTTATCTAAAAAAAACGGCGCAACTGCGCTCATAAATATCTTATTCGGCGCAACTGCGCTCAAAATTATCTCGTCCGACGCAATTGCATATATATCACAGGTTGGGGCTTTGCGCGCGCTCTATTGCGCGCCACAACTGCGCACAGATTGGAAGATCAACGTTAATCGTCTTCGTTTACGTTCTGCTTCATTCACAAAAAGTTTCACGCGGTATCAAATTGGACCACGATTTGTGACCTTATCTCCCGTACTGTATCGAATAGTTTCTCTCTCATAACTTTCCAACTGCAAACGCAACCGAAAAATCGAATGGTTTAAAATAAGACATGCCATTTTTGAGATTTCTTATTTTTATTTAAAGTTATGTACATTTGGTTGTTGTTTGAAAAAATTGTTTAAACAATATACACTTTATACCTAAATGTTACATTAAACGATAAAATAATAGGAATCGTTTTTTTGTTTACCATTATATTAATATTTTTGTTTGTTTGTATGTTTTTCTTCTTGAAACATAGGAAATGAATTAAATAATAAAACTTGATTGTATAGTTTTAGTTATATAGTTTTTACAAATGTGAATAAGTACAAATAAGAAAAAAACATGTTTGTTGGACAATCATGTCATTGAATCACTTTATTGTCACACGCCATGACTGGCTTTGGGATATCTTTTGTCGATAGATTATACTGGATACAGTCGCTAACGCTTTATTTGAATTGCCACACACGCTGCTGTCGTAAATCCTCACTGAAAGATTTTTTCAAGCTGAATATAATTGGGGGAAGGAGATTCTTAGAGTCGACGAGTCTCGAAAAATTGTATTGGCAACACTGCAAATGATTTAAATTTCGAAAATTTTTTTGAAAGTGACTCATCAGATATTTACGAATTAAGTCTAGAAACAAATCAATTCTACATATATTATAACTTTTTTTTTTTAAATTAAGAAAGAGAGATAGAGAGAAAGAGAGTGAAAATCCAAAATATTGTCTTCCCGCAAATAATTACATGGCTCGTGGATTTTCGGCAGCATAAATTGCCGTACTTTTAAAATCATGCTCTCTATACGACCATTTTTTCATCGCTTATATATTCTTTCGATTTGACAATGACAAATAAGATGTAAAACGTTCACACATTTTCACATTTGCTCTTTCGATGGTCAGCAGCACACTTGCAAGAATTTTTTCGTGTTCTCCTTTGAATCATTATGAATAATTAAAAAACATTACGAATAATTTTCGAGATAAGAATTTGAAAATAAAATTATAACTTTGTCTTTTTCTCACAAATGTGCAGTTGCATGTATCCAAATTCAAACATAAAACAGCAAGAACACAATTTAAATGCAAACACAATTTCAAATAGATACCGTTTAAATCATACCAAATGTTTATTCTTCACTCATTTGCAAAAGAACTTTACTTTTTAAATAGTCCGATTGTTTTAAATGCTGTTTTTTTGAAAACCGACAGACACAGCCAAGATTAAAAATTAGCACTCGTCCTCATGTTATTTGAAGCGTGAAATTTTGAATCGAACATGAAGTGTAATTGTAAAAAATAAATATTGATGACTGGGTGGCTAACTTCGGCTGTATCGTGGTTCAAACAGTTTCAACAGCACAGAACAAGCTTAGTATAATTCTCATTTAAACTTAGTCGTTGAAGCAACTCGTTACCACATATCTTCTATAACTCTGCCGAAATATACAATCGTCTCAATGTTATTTTAAGCTTTTTTTTTTCAAAAGGTAATTATGTGTAGTATATAGGTACAAAGTTGAATGTTAATTAATTCGTTCGATATTCATTACGATTTATGGTAACGTGTACAAGACCACCGTACGTGTATGTATGTGTTGATGCATTAAGATATTGATTTTTTGTTTGTTGCCTAAGATTGTGATTGAGCATGCCTATTTACAAATCGGCATTACAAGAATTGAAATCAGCCTTATAAAACAGAATTTACGGGGAGAATTTTCGTATAAAATGTGTATACAGATTTCATATATCTTAGATCAAATTTTCGTTCAATTTCTTTTTAGTATAAAAAATAATGCCAATATAAATTTGCTGGATTGGAAAAAATCGATGAGCGGTACAATAACTGAGCTTGTTTAATTAGTAACTCTTGCGATGCCATTTTGCTAAATTGAACGAAGTACAGTGCAATCATAAGTGATTTGCAAATAACGTATATTTATACAGTAGCGGCGTTTGCAATATCCAATAGACATCTCTCACATAACTTTACATTCACAGTTTTGTTTATTTAATATAGTGCTGTGGATACATGACATTGAATGTGTCCAATGCAGAGTGCTAGTAGTTGTTCAAAATTATATGACCGAATTAATAAAATCTTATTATTTTTAAAAAGATTTGTTTGTCCAGTGAATGACGGTATACTTATTCAGATTTTTGTCATGGTCTTTCGAGTGAGGCGCATGGTTGATTTTATATACACATATATACAGGCTGAGTCCTAAGCTTTCAAACAAACTGAGGCGCACAAAATTTTTTGATGACGAATCCCAAGAGTGGAGTTGTAAGTATAGTACATAGTGTAATATATTTGTATAAAAAAACATATCGGTTCAGCCTGTATAACAGACACGTACGTATGCGAAATATGAATACAAATATATCTATATATACGTATATACATCACACTTGAAACAATTACATATTCATATATATACATACATTTGTACGCAGCGAAATAGAAAAAGATGAAAATTAAGAATGTTATTCTTCTTATTGTAAATAACTTTTGGTTTTCTTTTTTTCTTTACCGTTTATTATTATATGAAAAACCTACTTTATTATAGGATATGCAGTTGTATGTTTGTAAGCGTTGAAATTTAGCAACAGTATTTTTTAGGACTTTCGTAACCTTTTACCCGCATTTGAAACATCTTGTTCTCATTTTTGGTAGGTTTTTAACAAGAGTAAAAAATGGAAAGAAAAGAAAAAGTCTCTATATTTTTTTGTTCTTAAAAAGAGACTAATGTATGTATCACAAATGCTTCAATTATTCATTTTATGTATACAATTACGTTTTGATATCGTTATATACACATTTGAATGATATGAGAATATCAAACATTTTTTTCCCTTCTTTTTTGTCTATATCTTTATATATAAAATTTTCATTCTGATTCGAGGAACACTTCAAAATTAACATAAAGCAGACCTGCGTATATGTATATATATTATGGGTTTTACTTTTTTTTTCTCTTTGCGTTTTTAAAATGAGTTCTGTGTGAATCGCGGATGCATGATAAAGAGATACAGTTTCATTTTATATTTAATTGTTCACCATTTTTTTTCTAATGCGTGCCTGTACAATGCATTTGTATACTTATTGTGGTATTTGTTTCATACATCAAGTTTATCAAATCATTGTAGAAACACTAGGTTTTGAAAATGACTGTTCTCAGCATGTTTAATGGTATACTATTCTATGACAGACTTTGAGATCAAATTTTTTCACTTTACTTTGGTTTCTGCAAACTACTATTTTTTTGTTTTTCCATTTTTTTATTTTTGGTAATATATATATATATGCTTTTTCTTCTTTTCAATATGTTGGGCGCATTTTTAAAAATCATATTATTTTTTTTACGTATTTCGTCTTTCGTATTTGAACATTATAAGTTTATCTATATACGCTTGGGCAACGGTTCTAATGCTATCTTTGTACACATTGTACAAGACACAATGCATTCATTTTACATACCCATTCGTTAACCAGGCGCATATATCATATATTTTTCATATCATTTCACAAGTAAAAAAGCTGTTTCCCATCAATTTTGGTTTGGTTTCAGTTTCATAATTCTATATACGAAGCACATGTGATTATGATGCTTTTGGTTAAACTACCTGTGTGTTTTGCATTGATTTTTTTCTGTTTCATGATCACATTCAAGCTGCGTCAATATATGTGTAGAAATTTTTGTTAATAAATATCATAAATAAGAAATGTTGATGGCTTCAAGCAAATAATTTCATCTTTTGGCTTTAAATTATCGATCGAGGTTATTTTACAATGTAAGAAAGATACATTGAAAAATATCTGAACTTTTTTGTATTAAATGTTTAATTATTATACTTAAATTCCAAAGATAAATTAATAACACTTGAAAAAAAGTAACTTTGAAGTTTCCCATTCATCGATTACAAAGAACTATGCGAACATTAAGAAAACCGAAATTACACTAAATCAGATCGTTCAACAAATTACTATATGAATTATTGTTTGTTCAATTTTCAATAGTTTAGTTGTCAATGAAAGATTGTAAAAAATATAATAACCGTGCTGATCTTTTAATATGCATTGGACATACAATATGGTATGAAAATGAATGAGACAAGAAAAACAAACGGACATATCAAAAGCATTTGATCAAAATGTGTGACTCTGTGACATTGCGTTAGAGAATTATGTTACGTTGCATAAGATTATACATATATACAGTAAATTCACATGAAGTTGATGTGATGATGCGATAATAACGCTTCCAACACGGGTTCGTAAACCATAGTCACCCATATCTTTGATTGTAAAAAAAATTTTGGAAGTAAAAAAAGAAAAACTCAAAAACGAGAAAAAAGAAATTAAAAATAAAAACTATTACACCGCACTTCATTTACATTTGTCACACAAATATACTATATATATATATATTAATTATATTTTTCATTCATCAACACAAATATATATATATATATATATATAAGATATATATATATATACACAGTAATTTATTTTTTTTCTTTATGTACTTATTTTTTCGTTAGTACTTCTTTGTTCGTGTGTAC
>JAAMPD010000898.1:0-33960 GCA_025266255.1 Trissolcus basalis
TGTTTAGGAATGTGTAAAATAACTGAGAGAATCGCGCTCTTCTCGTGAAATCAATTTACAATCACTTTATTAATTTTTATTCAAGAAAACTGTAATGTCGGTAACTCCAGGTTTGACATTACCTTAACCTATAAAATATTTCTATAAATAGTTTACAATGAATATTCGCAAAAAATATTTCAAAATTTACGAAAGAAACAATTATTGAATTAACATACCTCTGAAAATTTAATTATTTGTATAAGATTTATGTAAATAATGCAGGATAATGAGGAGTTAGATTTGCATAAATTTTTTACACCATTTACGTGACAATAATTATCGTTAAAAACTGTTTCGTTTCAAAATGAATTTACACTGAGAGAGAAGAACAAAAATCTTGCTTGCTCATCGAGCATTTTGATTTTTTTCCACTGACGGCCTGAAGTTAGCAACGTTTGCTAATCTCATGGATCGGCAAATTTTGCCCGCTGAAGAAGGTAAAACTGTCGGATCGGCAAATATGGCTGACCGAGCAAGCAAAATCTGCTGACCGGCCGAACAGAATTGACTGCCTTGAAGTTGGCCATTTTGGCAGTTGATTTCAAATGTGATTAGCGGTAAATTTAAAAGTATCAATTGTTTAATTTCAATTATATTGATTGTTGTCGACATATTTACAGTTTAAATATCGTATCGAATGTCGACTCATTTCGCATTATTTCAAAATAGTGCAAAGTTAGAAACAAACTTGATTCAATGAAACTGAGCGTGAAAGATGGATCAAATGGTGCTGAAAAAAAGTGTAAATAGAAGCATTCTTCGTAGCCAACAAACACCTCGAGCTATCATTAATCGAAGCCTAACAAGCTGCTTTACGCTTGAAAAGACAATCAATTTAGCAAGCAGTTATTGAACATGCTTCCAATACATATTTAGATCTCACTACCCGTGGGAGATCCGTGAAGGACCATTGTGTGGGTTAAGTGTCCATGGGGAGATGTACCGCGCGTTAATTGTATCGAAGTCTTTGGCCAAGTTTCAAACGCGTGCTTGTATTAGTTACTTTTTCCAGGTAGCCGTTTGTACATAAAAGTTTGCGGTTCCCTCCATTCAGCTCGAGAAAAAATGGGACAAAAGTTTACGAGTTTCATAGAACCCATATTACTTTACAACAACAACAAAAAATCAATGCAATTTTTTGCCAACTTAAACCTTCTATTTTGAAAAGTAATTAAACAATTCAACCGAAATGGTTTCATATGAAAGACCAAAAAATTTTTTGTTTTGCTTTTTTTTTTTTTCTTTTTTGTCAAAGGAATAAAATTGCTATTGGACAATTTAAATTGGAATACATTCGCATTGGGAACAATTTGGACGCTATGAATTATCACCGCAACGCAACGTACAAAACTTGGCTTGATATTCTGGCAACACTGTATCTGTCTTCGAAAAGATCGGAACTGAAGTGACTCTGCGAGTCATGAAAAGATTTCTCTGAAACCGATAAAGGTCTCTGTCTCTGTTCGCGCTTTTCGAAACATTTCTCGAAACTTCCGGAGGATCAATTTGTTTTTATGCGTCCATCTAAGAGATGACAAATGGAGATGAGACATTTTTTCAACGCACTATTTTTCATTCATCTGCGGTTTGTCGGTTAATTCAAAAATGAGAGGGAAAAAATAACGAGTCCAAAGACCAGTCAGAGGTGAAAAAAAAATATATATATATATATATATAAACTAAGTCAACAAACTAAAGTTGAACCAAGATTAGAAACAACTCGTGCGTCTAAATTAATTTGTCCAGTCGTTTAAATTGACGTGGTATGAAATCTACATGAAAACATTTCATGGTTTAAAGACATTACATAGCTTCACGCTCCAGGCACAATATTCGAGAATTATTTATGATACCTGATAGAGACACGATCTTGGCCCCGATGCCTAAAAGGTAAGACCCACGCACGGCATTCCTCTGTTTTTCTCAATCTCTTCTTTCTTCTCCTCCTCGTGCTCTCCCGCCCGAGATTTCTGATCCTTTATCTTCTATCTCGTCTTCCTTCCACTTTGAATGCACAGCTAATTGATGTAATAATTAAGATACCCGCGCGGATACTTTTTTCCACCCGGGTACGGACTTTCAATTTTGTAATACATAAATTGAGAAGTTATATTATTTTCTATCATATAATTAAGGAGTCGGATGAAATAACCGCCGACTACTATATCAACGACATTATACTTTCAGATCAGCACATTTTTTTGTTAAATTTGGATATCAAAAAGTGGTCGACCCCCTTTTTCATAGAATTTCATTCCTCCGGTCTCTTATTATACAGTGAAAATAAAAATATACTCAAATTAAAAGTACAATGAAAATAAATCTACATTGAAGAATTTCATACAAAATTTTTTTTTTTTGTAACGGACAAAAAATTTTTAAAATTTGTTTGTAATGCTCAATGAAAATTTGCAAAAAAAAAAAAAAAAAATTAAGAACAAAAAATTAAATTTTAGGAGTTTTAAAGAGGGGGGGGGGTTAATTTGATTCAGTTTATATTATATTTTTTGTTATTTTGTTTCAGTTTATTTTGACTTGATTTTATTTTTATATTTCTTTTGTTTTGATATTTTTAATTTGTTTAATTTCATACCAATATAATGTTTTCAAAATATTTGAAAAAAAAGTTCTAAGTAAAAGGGATTTCATTTCATGTTTTTTTTAATTTCAATTTCTTATATTTCGTTTGTTTTTAATTTGTTGTTGTTTCTTTGAATTTTTATTGTTGTCAACATGCAATAACAATCGGTCAGATTTCATATTAACGAAAAGTTTGTTTGAAAAATGTTAACAACGATCAGAAAATGTGGAAAAGAATTTGCAATGGTAAAAAGTTGAAGACAATTAGTTGACGATTTGCTGAGACTCTAATTTCCGGGCTCATGAATTTTAAAAGATCAATCGACAACTATTTGCAAGCGTGCAAATCTCAATTGCTCTTCATTCGCATTGCGTCTTGTTCCGTCTTTCTAAGTAGCGTGGCAGGTGGTGAATCGCTTATGCAATTGCACCCTAATCTGCCGGTGTATACAGCTGCAACAGGTAACAGGTTTGGCAACAGCCATCTAGGCTTCTAAGATCAACGCACCTGCTTTGTAAAAATGTTTCCCTCACTTGTACTCTGTTACCGTCAATATAATTTCAACTTCTAACACTAATTATCTGCTTTTCGCCAATTATTCAAATTTGAACGTCTATTTTTTTTTTCAATCAAAACAAAAAATAAAAACAATCAAAGTGAACAAGAAAAAAGAATTTAAAAATAATAAAAACTCAAAATAATCTTAAACCCCGTAAAAACGGTTAAATAAAAATAAAAATCGAATTTGAACATTGTGAACCTATCAATATCCCAAGATGCGCGCGCAACTTTTAACGGTCGTTTTCAAAAACCAATTTCATTTAAAAAGTAAATAAATAAATAACAAATATATAAACAAAATACGACAACTAAATTGAAAACTAAACTAAAAAAGGATTTTGGAAATGAGTGGTAAAGAAATGTTGACTTTAAAATGGGAAACTTGGAAGGAAAAAAAAAGGGTTGGAATAAAATAAATTGACATTCCAGATTGAAATGAGGTATAAATAAATTGTTATAAAAGTTTAGAAACGTGAAGATGATAAAGTTTTTGCAATCATTATACCCCATCATTACATGCTCCTGCTTAAAGAGTACGGAAATTGCATCCTGATTTTATCTTAGCAACGTAATAACTTAATCGAATGTCTTCGAGTGGGGCGAATTCGATGATGTTACAGCTATGGCAGAGTGAAGCAGGTGGCGAGATTCAGCAGAGGTTATAGTGTACGATTAACGAGAAAAAAATGATGAAAAAAAAATGAAACTGCAGACTGGAAGCAACGTGGGCGTCCCACTTTCGTCCTTCCTTTCTTCTCCTACGTAGAATATGTTTCGTTCCAACTTCACGTACGATATCTCATCATTTGAAATTTGAATTTAATTTTTCCTTATCTAAACAAATGTCGTGGAAACGCAAGTGTTTTTTATTGTGTTTCTTTTTATTTATAATTTTCGAAGTCAACTGGCGACCTGTTACAAACAGTATATCCCGTCGTGTTATCAACTTTAAACTCTCTGGCTATCTTTTTTGTTCGTACTTTTTGGTTTACTTATTCACCTTCGTTCGAGATCTTTGTTTTTCAGTTTTTGATCGCTTTTACGTACAGAACTCGAATTCGCACTCACAAAAACAAGATTTAAATTCCACCTATCTTACATCTGAGCTTACAAATAAAGTCATAATATCAGCTGTAAATGTAAAAATTAATGAAAATTAGTGAAATTTATATACGATTGATTTTTGTTTCGATGGTCATCATTTTTGTGGGTACAACTTTTTTTTTCAGAAAATTGAACATAAAAATTGTTCGAAAAAACAGATTAACACATGATTAAGAATGAAATCGTATGCAAATGTCATTCCGATTGAATAATTTGTAAGTTTAATATTTAAAATTCGGGGGGGGGAAGTATATTTTTGCAAATTTGTATACAATTAAAAAAATTCTGTTCAAGCCGGCAGACCGTGTGAATTTTGACAGGAATTTCGGGATAATCCTCGAGCGAAGATAATTCAGCATGTTATTACCTAAGCGACGAATAATTTTTACGAATTAATTATTTATTATTTTACATTATGATTCATTGATAGCTTAATGCGAAACATTCGAATGACATAAATCATTCACATCACTTCATTATCGATACGTACCGGTTGGATGCTCAACTTTCTCTTAAATATTTTTATCTTGTCGAGAAAGATTGCTTTGGCCTCGAGTGAAGGAATCCAATAAAGACATTAAAAAGATGAAAGGCTAACAGACCAGATGAAGAAAAAAAGGATTTGGACCGAAACAAGACCAACACGAATGCAAACACAGGTTTCGGTTCAACATACGTGAACCAAAATTGTACCTTCAATTTTTTTCTGACTTGCACATTGTTGCACTTTCCTCACGACTTTTCTCAAGAAATCGTATATGCGAATTTCAAAGTTTAAATTGAGCCCAGAATTGTACTCTAACATTCTAAAAATGTTTAAATTATTTAAAAAAAATATTAAAATTAAAAATATTACATTGTTGTTTTTTTTTGTTTATTTAGTTTATTTATATTCCGTTAGAGTTTCGGTTTTCTTTCATGTTTATTTTTATTATTTAGTTCTAGTTTGTTTATGTTTTGTTTTGGTTTTTCAATTTTGTTTACATCGTTGAGAGACTTGTTATTTATATTTTTTATATTGTTCTTATTATTGTTTAAATAAGTTTGTTTATATTTCGTTTTAGTACTGTGTATGTTTTGTTTCGGTTATTTTATTTTATTTTTTTTAAATTGTTAATGATTTGTTTTTATCTCCCATTCAAGTTTGTTTACATTTCATTTTAGTTTGTTTATGTTTTGTTTTGGTTTTTTGATTTCGTTTACATTTCGTTTTAGTTTGTTTGTTTTGTTTTGATATTTTTTTTGTTTTGTCTTATTTTTTTCAAATTTTGCATGTGTATTGAATTTGTTTCTAATATATTTTGCAATTTTTTAAGTAAAATTCTAAGATGATAAGAGACTTCACGAAATACCAAATAAATAACAAATAAATGACATTAGCCATTGCAACTGGTGCAAGAACTATAGTTGGTGAAGCTCAACCATGAAAGTGACCTTCAAAGACCTAACCGCATTATTACACTTCGGGATATCAGCGTTATTACAAGACAAATGCAACGTGGTCGTTTCACCAAAGCTGTGTACAAGCAAAAACCTAATGGCTTCATCAGATGAGCCATTTGGACTTTAATTTTCACTTGCAATTCAAGAATTTAATAACTTTTTGTTGTGATTTCAAAAACAAATCATTGTTTATGGATTCAGTTACAAAAAATGATACAAAACAAACTCTATTCATCTGCTTTATGAGAAATTTTAACATTTTTTAATGAAAAATTACTTTTTTTTTGACTAAAATTAGTAAACAATAAAATTATCAAGCAATTTTAACAATTTTTCTATGTAAGTTTGAAATTATTATTATTATTTATGTTTGTTGTTGTTTTTTACAAGTTTTGAATTTGGTTTTTGTTTTGAATTTGTTTCTGTGTGTTTTGATTTTGTTTCGTCTTGATTTTATTGTCAGTTGCAATTCACAAAACCGAGCAATATGGGCAATTCGCACTTTGGCATGGTCCTAACTGGAGAAATGTTGAAAGGTTGATAACTTTTTTCGTCTTTGTATAATGGCGCCACCATTTGCGCTATATATAAACTTATACGAGCTTGTTCACAAAGAACTGACTAGTCTGCACATGCGGTCGAGACATTAACTCAATTTAGCATTGATCACGTTCCGCGTCAAGTTGGCTCTGCTATTCAAACCTATGCTCTGATAATACCAATTTCCAACGCCCACCGGAAACGCATCATTTTTAACCTAATCGACTTAAACCATCCGAGTTGTCAACCTGACGATTGTCAACATTGCCAAATCTCAAGTGTCTTAATTGATATCTATAATTAAACTATAATTCATCATGTCAGCATTATTAAAATATTGTTATATATTAAGGTACGGTGCGAATTCAAATTCAAATGTCGCAACGGTTGTTTTGTTGTTGTAAACAAGTTTGTTGATTTTTAAAATTATCAACCAGTCTGATTCTTACGGTTGAATGGTAAATACACTGACAAAACAACATAACCGTTCTTGATTTTTTTTTATATTTATCATAACCCTTTCTTTAGAAAGAAAATTTTCAATTTGATCATCAGACTTGAATATTTTCAATGCCATTTTTTCATCAGCGAAAAAATTGAAAAAAAAAAAAAATCTTACGAAATGTTTTTATCAACAATAAGGATTGTTTTATATCTCTGGCACTTTTAATCTTTTGCCTCTTGAGTTTGCGATCGTCTACTTTTAGTCCAGCGTTTAAATCGGAACGTTTTTCAGCGTAACGCTTGACGTTCAACACATGGTCCTTGTCTAGTGTCTTGTCTCCGATGATCGTTGTTTTTACACTCAAAACGTCATATCCTTCACGTTATTCGAGCCGGGGAATATTTACTTTGACTGATCATATGAGCAGATCCATCCTCAATTTTCTTTCAAGATAGACCACAGAATCATTCAGTGTCTATTTTGCATCTTGCAGAAGCCGAAAAAAGCATTCCTCCTTATCTTCGCGAGACTAACTGACGTTAGTTTTGATAACCCACTTCCACCAATTGACGTGGACTAATTTTAGGTTATGTTCCGGTTGAAAAAAAAATCCTCTCTGTTTTCACACATTGTATGTTTTATATGAATAGTCATATTTATTGTGACTTGAAAAATGTGACTGGTACGATTTTTTGAATGTAAACAATTGGAAAACGCTGTTGGATTGAAATATTAAAAAATATTATTCTTATGTCCGCCTAAATAACATTTCTAGAATATTTATGTAGCGCCAGTTTATTAGTTGGTTTAAAAAAAAGTTGCGACAGTAAAAACAGTCGTTCTTGCGAAACAAAATGAATTGTAGATATTCTTTGACATTTCTAGATGATCCAAAAATATTTTGTTTTATGATAACGTTTATTGCAGTGCCTTCTGACCTCGACTCATTTTTGTAAACAAAACTAACCTTTCATACCGCTTTAACGCGCTATTGTTGCCAATATTTCCGTGCAACAATACAAACAAAAGAAGATCAACATTTAAATTTGATCAACGAATTTGGTATATCCAAGTATTATGTAAAATATTTATATAAAATTTATGCAAATCTAACTCCTCATTGTCCTGCAATATTTACATCAATTGTTAGTACTGAATATTCACAACAATGTAAATATGTATATATACATATTTATTTAGTAAGTTATTGAGGTTAATGTTTTTGCAATTATTATCTAGTCAAATCTCTTTGTCTCGGTCACAAATTGTATAAATTTTTTGTATAGCATTTATGTAAAGTTTACACAAAATTTACATAAGTCTGGCTATCAGGGTTATCTTCATAGTATCATTTTGTAAAGGGTGCATACCCGTGAATTATAAATAAATAATGTAAATAATATTCACTACATGTACATTTATAAACGAATGAACAAAAACAACAATTGGTTTATCAGAACTTTGAGAATGAAAAAATTTTGATTTTGATGGTCACGTTTAGCTTGAAAATGAGATTTGAATTAAAATCTGTTAGTTTTTAGGTTAGATTGTCGTCGTTTGACACTTGTATGCAACTAGCGAGTGACTAATTAGTATATCGCTGTTTGTTTTGCAGATTATCTGGAACTACAACAACACTAGGGAGTCCAGGTGCCAACGGAGGAGGCACTGGTATCAGAAGCGGCGCAAACAGCGGTGACAGTGGAGCGGTTAGGGGAGGGGGAGACGGCGGAAGAGGAGGAGGAAGTGGGAACGACGGGGTTGCTGCAAACACAACGTCGGGCGGAGATTATTTGCGCAGAAGTCATCCCCTCTCGGATCACACGGCTCTGCATCCCGCCTACCGGCTCAACTACATGGACCTTTACCATCAATTGCAAGCTACCTCGCACAGTCCCAATACTTCATTACACGGTAAATTTATAGAAAATACGACCTTATCAACAAGCCTAATTATCTTCGCGATCTTTATTTCATGACTTGGAACGAGATCCTACCAGCAGTTAGCCAAAGTTATTCGACTTTATAGTTACTACGGATTTTATTAATAGACGTTACATCATTGTCGAAAATAGGCCCACTGCGGAAACAGACTGGATCTTGCGAAATTAAAAGTACTGGAACTGAGTTTGTTGTTCGAAATGTTGTCTTTGAGATTTTATTTTTGAAATTTTGTTATTTTCTCGGAAATCCCTAAATGATGTGTTGTCTCTTTTATTTATGTTTTTGTTTATAACGGAAAGATATTTGAAAAAAGACATCTTATTGTGATTCCTTAAATAATAATGATTGCAATGGTGCCAACTTAATTTGAATGCTAAAATGTTAGAACAATTCGAGGAACAATTCTAATTGCTGCCAACTGTTTTTTTTTCTTTCTTTCTGTTGTCTTTGAGATTTTATTGTTAAATTTGGTTATTTTCTCGGGAATCCCTGAATGATATGTTGTTTCTTTTATTTATGTTCTCGTTTATAACGGAAAGGTATTTGAACAAAGACATCTTATTTTGTTTTCGATAAATGAATTTACAATCACATTAATAGTTGTAATTAAAAAAGAATTTGTGATTTTTGCCTTCAAAATACTTTAATGGATGTAAAAGAACAATGATTTTTGCGAATAAAAATAAAAAAGCTTTTTCAATCACAATAAACAAATGATCTGTGAAATTATTTTAATATTACTGCTAACTTTACGTTCATTCTGAAAATGTTATATTAGTTATACACATCAAATGCAGTGTCATCTCAAATCAATTTGTAGAAACAAATTTAAAAAGCCCAACAACCAACTTTGAAATTCTAATATCTCATCTAATAGTAGAAATTGGAATGTCTTTTTGTATAATGAATGTGAGATTCTAATAAAACTAAGACAGACGAAAACGAGAACTGATTTATTTGCCCGTCATTGAAAGACCAACCAGACGAAAAGTTTAGGAATCAAAGAGTTGGTGGCAAGATATATGTTTCTCCGGGCGGATGCAATATACGATCTATAAAATGTGTATCGCGTAAAAGACTACACCCGCATTTCCGCTGGACATTGAATTTCGTGATTCAGCTGTGCTTTTGTGTATACAAGCGCGCACGCCAAACTCTGTAACCATCCACTACAATCTCGTACTCTTTTTTTCTTCCAGATTTTTTCCACCCAAATTTTTATGTTTCAGGCTTGAGTGGTTTGGGACCCGAATATCTCCTCCACACCGCCGGTCCAGGGAGCACTATCACTTCCTCAGAATTTCCCTTTTCTCTAGATGGTAAGAACAATTTTTTTAGAAAAAAAAATAATAATAAACAATATAAAATTAATTAAAATAAATAAGCGTTAAAACGAACCAAAAAATATATAAAAACGTTCTAGGCATATAAATATATATCAATATTTATATAATATATACTATATATAAATAAATATATAATATATTTTATTTATAAGTAGGAAGAGAATAAATGATTAGATTTAAAAGAAGACAAAATAAAAACTGAATTAAAAAAGGGCCCTTTTCACGATACCCTAATAATACGCCCCTGTCTGAAAAAATGTTGCACCCAGATCTCTGCATCCTGGACAACGAGAAGCTACTTATGTTGAGCTCGCGGGACGGGTTCTAAAATTGAAACAGAAGAAGAAAGGAGGAAAAAATTGAAAAGTTTGAAAAGAAAAAAGGGAGAGGGGGAGGGGCAGGGTTACAAAATTTGTAGCTAGTTTGAATTGATAAAATTGATTACACGGAATCAACACGTCACATAAATAAATAGCGAGGGCGAAAGGAACGGAGTTGAATTGAAGATGAATTGAGATGAGAGAAGATCGAATCGAGAGGAGAGGCAGAGTGAAGTGGCGAGCATACAAAGCGAGAAGGCAGAAGAGAGGACAGGGGCTAGCTCGTTAACTGGATGCACTGCTGCATAATTGAATCGACTCGAAGCGACACGACCTCATTAACACCTTAGCGCCTACCCTACAGGTTGTCTCACATTCCGTAATCTAGATTTTGTTTGCTTCAGCTGTCTACGTGACTTGCTGCGACCAATCGTTCCCTTTAGATTAATTGCCACCTTGGCGATTAAATTATTTATTATAAAATCTGTTTGCCAGATTTGCATTTAACATATATGAGGGCTCCGTAAAAATTCAAACTCAAATTTTGTAAATGAACCGACATCTTGTCAATCTAATAAAATGAAATAGAATTTTTAAGAATTGAAGATGTAAATTTATGAGATAGTCAGATAATTGTGATTTTTAATTATAAATTAAGGCCAATTAATACAGACATGTACTTGTTCAACTTTGAGAAATATTGATTATTTATAAACTGAGATATTTAGTTTGGGAATTGGACAAAAGTTTGAAATTTGAAGCTGAAACTTGTTCATAAACTCTGTTCAACTTTTTTGAAAAAAGTATTAAAATGTAAGAAAAAGGGAGTACATAAAAGAGGAGTTTGGACAAGAAAGAAATGTTGAAGAAAGGATTTTTTGAAATACCGCGGGGAGAAAAAAAGAAAGTTCTTATAAAGGGGGAGTTCGGGTAACAATTTTGACCCAACCATTTGGAAAATATCTCAAATTTAATAAATTGACTCGTAATTTATAGGCTCGACGAAGTTGGAATACGAACAGCTAGGAGAAATTCTATCCCCTGAGACCATTCAAGTAAACAAAATCGACAAAGCTGTTGTTTAACAAATGTAACGCGACAGTTTCCAGGACCCGATATTTAAGTGACCATTTTTTTCTACTATTCAATTTCTCTCCACTAGTCCGGATCAGATTCGTACAAAAGTTGCCTAACAGTTATTAGTACTTTTGAATTAAAAATTTGTTTTTATCTTTCTCTCTTTTTTGTTTCATTTTGTTTTTTCATGGACTTTTTTGTTTGTGGTAAAATATAAGTTGAAAGTGGTTTTGTGGTAAACTGACTACTTTGGTTAGGGAGAGCGACGATTCCCATATTATATCATTATCCTGCGGTCAAGAGCAAATCGCTGTTAAAATTTTTCAGCCGCAAATTTTTTCATCCGACCAGTTGTATTGTTTGTTCAATAAAACGAAACGTTTTATAGTGATTACTCAATTTATAATCTGGTATTTAAAAAAACAAACATTCATAACTATAAAAAAAGGTGTATAAAAGTATTAAAAAATGTGTACAAAAATAAAAAAAAAATGTGTACAAAAATATAAAAACCAAATTGTAAAGAAATAAATGCAAAAATTGAATTCAGTTTATTTAACAAATGAAAATGAATGCTAAACATACGTGTTGATATAGTTTTAAGAGATTTATTTTTAGCGTGTGACAATATACTGGAAGTTGAATTATGCAACGTTGAATAAACAAGGTTTATTTTTGTTTCGCAGGTTCAAGAGTAGGAAGTCCTCGAGCATCGGCGATAAGAGCAAGCCGAAAACGGGCTCTGAGCAGTTCGCCTTATTCGGACCGTTTTGACATTGACAGCATGATTAGATTCAGTCCAAATAGTCTAGCATCGATTGTGAACGGCTCCCGAAGTAGCAGTGCCAGTGGCAGTTATGGTCACCTTTCAGCCGGTGAGTTTTTTTTCGTACCACCAACTTTATATTTCACTCGACCGGACTAAAAAATTTCGGCCCCTTTCAACTCGCCTGCTTAATTAACAACTTCGACCCAAAAATGGATTGTCCACTTGTTAACTTGAAAATTTTGCCATGACCGTGACGGAAAAATGGTAATCATTTTTTCATTTAGAAATGGTCATTTAAATTAAAAAGATTTTGTAAAAGAGAAAATTTTATATGAAAAAAAAATGGAAATAATATGGCACTGGACAAAAATTTATATTTTGAGTCTTTATATTTTTTGGTTTGAAAATTTTGCATGTTTGTGACGGAAAAATGGTTATCATTTTTTTATTCACAAATGGTCATTTAAATTAAAAAGATGTTGTAAAAGAGAAAAAATTTATATAAAAAAAAAAAGAAAAGAACTAATAAAGAAAATAATATGGCACTCGACAAGAATTTATATTTTGAGTCTTTATATTTGGTTTGAAAAAGTCAGCGAAACGTTCGAAGCAAGATGTAAATTGCTTATTTTCGGTGAAACATCCATCCTTAAGGTACTTTTTTATCGACAAAACCTTCCGATGGAAAAATAAACAAGCCGAGTTGTTTTTATTTCTCGGTAGCCGTTTTCGCATTGCGCTTGATGCGTATAGCTTTTAAGCCTTGAGGCATCCGTTGTAAACCTCTCGTCACTGACATTACAGTCTCGTTACTTGCACACAGCGTTGGCTGCTGCATATCTCGCCACCAACCCAACACTAATCCTTTCTTCGCGCACAATCATGATTTTCGCGCCGAACAAAACATCTTAATTACATTTGCCAGGACGTTCGCATATTCTCCACCTTTTTTTTCCACCATTTTTCTTCTCCCATGGCGAAACCATAATCTATGGCATACCAATCTCGGCTACGAATTTCAATGCAATTTTTGTTTCACTTTTCCCTTTTTGGTTTCAATTTTGAACATTTTCGTTTTCATTTTTTTTTCTGATCATTTTTTCAAATTTAACTTGATTTTTTATTTTATAATACAAATTAAATTTCAGTTTGATCGATTTTTTTTATGAATTTTGAACTCTTTTGTTTCCTTTTTTTTATCTTTTTTAGCGAGATAGTATAAGTGATACGAATTTCTTTCTTTTTTTTTTTTTTCGTCCAAACGTTATTTGGCCAAGAGACTCTGTCATAATGGGCCAATTCGATGAACACAAAAGAATTCGTTTATTATTAAAATGTTGATGAATGGAACACAACATCACACGTCGCGGAGATAACGTTTTTTTTCTCCACCGCTGACTCTGAATGGTCTCCATTATTTTCAAAAAGAGGAACGACGGAATAAATTTGAATATTTATCAATTTTAATTCCGGGTGATAAAGAATCTTGCATCACGGAGCTATTTAGATTGTTTATGGTACAATTAGTTTTTTAGATAAAATTAAACTTTATGTAATAAATTTCCGGGAGGATTTTTAATTGAAAATTAAAAATCATGTTCAATTGAACGATACATTTGAATAACAACATTTGTTTAAACAAATGATTTTTTTACTAAACAACATTTTTTGTATCCATCTTTTCATTTTGGAAAAAAAAAAAACNGATTATAAAAATATAGTATAGATGAAAATAACAATTATTATTATAATTATATAATTATATATAATTACCATCAATCATCAAATCCCCAATAATTTAATATTTTTTAATCTTTTTATTATTTTCAATCAAAAAAACCTGTTCAAAAATATTTTAGAGATATGTTATATAACATTTTTTTATAATTTTCCGAGTTAAAGTCTCATAAATTTTGTTAACGAATTCGTTCTGCAAAAACCGTTTTTGTCTCTGGAGGTAAAGTGTCAGACATTAGGTAATTTTGAGAGACGCGGGTTCGATTCTCAGTGAGAGACTTTTTTTATCCATACATTAAATTAAAAAATTTAGGAATAAAAAATTGCGATTGCCACATTTTATAGATAACAATATACACACAAACGAAAATAATAAAAATTTGTTTTTCGGTTTCAGCAATGAGTCCAGCACTAGGAGTGCACCCAGGAATGGCGCCGCATCTGCAGCAACTCCACAGTCACCTATTGAGGAGCGCGGTGGCACTTCTGCCCCATCCGCTGCAATCGTCGCATCCACCACCTCAGCCCCCGCAGACCCAGCAGCAGCACCCGCACTCTCACGGCCACTCTCATGCTCATCCGCACGTGCACCCACACAACCACAACATAACACCACACACACATCTGTACCCCATGTCACCACATTCCACGGCCAACACAGCTATCGGCAATCAGGGCACGAATCATCCTTCTAAAAATGAGGTCAGCCTCAATGACTACTTTTTTAAGTTCAATTAAAAATTTAAAATTAAAATCACCTCGATGATCATTCAATTTATTATTATTTAATTTTATTAATTTTATTTTTATTAGACGAAAAATATTTACATATACATATATATATTTTATAATATAAGGGTATAACAATAAGGATAAGAAAAGAAGGGAGGGGGAAGGGGAGGGGGAAGATTTAATTTAATTTAATTGATTTATGAAAACCTCTCCCTGGTGTATAAATCAGACACGAATGAAAAAAGGGCAATTATCAAATTTGATTTTTTATTAGAAGAAAAATATTTATAAATATATAATTAGTCGAATTTTTATCAAATCTTGCAAATATCCTTCTTGCTACTTGATAAAAAGAAGGGTGAGGGAACGGAAGGGGGAAGGTAATTTAATTGATTTATGAAAATCTCCCCCTGGTGTATAATCGGACGCGAATGAAAAAAGGGCAATAAATATTCAATAATCAGTCTCTTTGCATTAAGAGGGAAAGTATATGGTTTCTTCATCGCATTTGAAAACGCGAAAGTTCGCTCGCAGGCACATCAGAGTCCTCCCCCGCGTAAGCAACGGTATTAAGTTACAATGCGAAGTCTTCAGGTTACAACCAATCTCGCACACGTTATTCCCCCTGGTCTCCGGGACTCTCTTCATACAATTTCTTTTTCTGTCCCTTTTTTTATGCTGATTTATTTACATAGCGGCCCTCTTTTTTTTCAGTCGTTTTTGCATTTATTCATCCGCAGACCTTAAGTCCCTCGCTGCTGTGCATGTGTCTGCACGCTGTAAAGTCTTGAAACCGATTACATCGACCTGCGCGTTTTGCTCTTCTCCACCTGATTTATCGTTTTTTTCGTCCTTTTTTTTCCAAATTCGTTTTTTTCTCTCCAATCTTTTTTTTATCCACGTTTGAGATCCGCCTCGATAGTTCTGCAGGAGCAACAGGGACAGAGGCGAGGCGAAAAAAAGAAACGCGTGCGAAAAAAAGGGGGAATTCACTCTGATCCAAATGAAATTATCATCCCTAACTTGAAAACAACTTAGTTACGTCTTTCAAACGTCTTTTAACTTGTATCATTTGCAAGTTTTTTAATAGAAAAATTGATAATTGTAAAAATAAATGTTATGTACAATTTTTAATGTAATTTTTTAATTTTTAGACTTTTAGACAATTAGACTAAAATTGACAAAAATGTTTGTAATACAATGACAGTTTTTGCAAGTTTTTTTTTGTAAGAAAAAATCTGTTGGTTTATAAATTTGTTGTGGTTTTATTATATGGTGATTTAATTTGTTTTATTTAACGAGTTTTTATTTTTGTTACCAGAGCATGGATGTATGCAGAAAAGCATCCGAAACATTGAACCGATCGATCACAGCAGAAGCAGACACGTCAACGAAAAAGCAATCGGCCAAAGTTAAAAAAGAGCCAGCGACCACGACAACAGCAACATCCACCGTGCCTCACATCCACTCACAAGGTCTGAGTCCGAGTGACGATCTGCGAGACGAGCCTGGCGACTTTATTGAAACCAACTGTCATTGGAAGGATTGTGGATTGGAACTACCTACTCAGGTAAAATTAATTCTATCATTTCAAAATCAAATATGTAGTTATTTTATATTTAATTAAATTTTATAAATTCAATTTCATTCGTTTTATATTTTTATATATAAAAACTATTCAACATTAGAATTTCTTTTTTTGAGAAAGTCATTTTTTAATAATTTTTGGTTATTTTTGTTTCATCACAGGACGACTTAGTGAAACATATAAACAACGATCATATCCATGCGAATAAAAAAAGTTTCGTTTGCGGCTGGGAGGATTGTTCGCGAAAGAAAAAACCGTTCAAAGCCCAGTACATGTTGGTCGTTCATATGCGCAGACATACCGGTGAAAAACCACACAAATGTACTGTAAGTAGTCAGGAAAGAATTGATGAAAAATCATCTGATCATTTGACACATCTTTAATTAATTTTCTCGTTGGGAAATGAAATTAATGGTATAACTGTCTTTTTTTTATTATTACAGTTTGAGGGTTGTTTCAAAGCTTATTCGCGGTTGGAGAACCTCAAGACTCACTTAAGATCTCATACGGGGGAGAAACCGTACACTTGTGAATATCCCGGTTGCAGCAAGGCATTCAGTAATGCCAGTGATAGGGCTAAGCATCAGAACAGGACACACTCAAATGAGGCAAGTTTATAAGATTATAAATTAATTTATACACTGAGAACAAAATTCTATCAAATATTATAATTTGTAGATGAAAATTTACTGAACTGTACAGTATATGGGGGGCAAATCTAAAATTCAGGAAAAAATAATAAATAAATAATAACCTTTTTAAAGGTTGAAATGTTTCATCAATTTACAATTGTTTAAAACAATAAATGTAATTTTTAATTTTAATTAGTTAATGATTTGTTTTTCTTGCAGAAACCGTACGTTTGCAAAGCCCCAGGTTGCACCAAAAGGTACACCGACCCGTCATCACTGCGAAAACACGTGAAGACGGTCCACGGTGCAGAATTCTATGCGAACAAGAAGCACAAGGGTGGAAACAGCGGAGGGGACAACAGTGCAAACAGTGGCGGAAACGGCGGAGGAGGAATGGGCGTTGGAGATGGGGCGAGCGACGAGGCTGGTGCGGGCGACCACAGCAGCCCCAGCAGGAGCGAGGACCACCCGAAGACACCCAGTCTGTCCAGCCCGAGTGTCAAATCCGAAAGCGAGGCCAACAGTCCGCCAAGTATTATCCAGCAGCAAAGTCCTCTGCACGTGGCTGCTTGTGCCGACGACATCGCCAGTTTGGCCATCGGGTCCATCTCTGGCGATACCGTTGGTATCATCGAGGAACCTTGGAACGAGGAACCAACCGACGATCTTGATATTGCTGACCTTCCGGTTGCTCTTCGAGCTATGGTAGTTATTTCTATATGTAGAATTCATGGGGGATTGTAACCTCCTACAAAAAGAAAAAGTTGGTGTAAACCAACTCCATAGATTGTACCAACAATTCATCTGAAAAGATGATTTTAGTTTCAATAAATCAAGCACAAACATTTTATTAAGACAAATATTTTCATGCAAACAGCCTGGGCTTGTTATAAGTGGGAATGACCTGTCTGTTGGGGTTCAGTTTCCCAAAAAGGTCCTCAAAAATTTTGTGGTTTTATGTGGGTAGAGTTTAGAAGCTTTTTGCTAAAAGTTTTGGCAGAATCCTTCTTGTACAAAGATTATGGAAAGTGAGATTTAATGATTTGTATTTTCGATTGGTAGGTTGGAGGGATGGAAAGTCATTCTCAAGTATCACCACCGTCTCGAATCAGGATGAAGACGAGACTAAGTGCCAAATCGAACGCAGTTCCTCAGATTATCTCGACTGGTCTGAGGAACGTTCGAAACATGATGGGGCCACAGAGCGGCAACATCGGCGAGCTCAACAAACGTATCACTGATCTCAAGATGGAGAGCGTGCCAGCGCCTCGTCCGAACACCCTGACCGACCTGCAGATGAGACTGCAGCCCCTCAGCGAGCCGCGGAGGGACAGCAACTGCACCGTCAGCACCTATTATGGGAGCATGAAGTCCACCGATTTCAGCAGCCGGCGCAGCAGTCAGGCCAGCGCGGTCAGCGCCATACGAACTGGAATAACCGGACTAGGTAGTTTCTATGATCCTATCAGTCCTGGTAATTCGCGACGAAGCAGTCAAATGAGTACTGTTTCCAGCAGGATTAATTCTGTCAATTTTCCAGGGCAATACAACACGAACAATCTGATTGCTCAAACGCAGAACATGTCACTTCAGGTATCATCTATTTCTTGTTTCTTGCTTTAAAAAAGTATCCGAAAAAATGAAAAAGTATATACATGTATATATCTGTTGAATTGTAATTGTTTCGGGGATGTTATACTGTATTTTCTATGAAATTTTTCGAGTTCAAGTCTTGTAAATGTTATGAAATGATTTGTAATTTAAAAATAGTTTTTTGGTGCAGGGGATAAGGTGACTGGACTTTTCTATTTTTTTAAAAAGTAACTTGAGAAATGAGAGGAAATGCAACAGTTTAACTGTGATAATGTTGAAGAAATGATGCACTAAAGTTTCTATACAATTTTCTTAGCTTAACTCTATTAAATTCAACAAACAAAAATTGTACTTCAAAAGCAGAGTTTGTACGATAGATAAGGTGGCGCGCTTTGTTTTTTGGAGCCGCGAGTTTCATTCTCAATGAAAATCTTTTTTTAATTACCAAAATCTTTTAGAATACAAGAACTAGTTGTTTAGAAATTGACGGATTCATAAAATTGTTACAATTTTTACATTGAATGATCACTTGACTAACTGAATTATCTTACAGACTACCCAGAATCCTAACGTGGACTGGACACCAATGATGAACCACTGTCAACAAGGCGCCATAACAGACCGAAGAATGTCGGAGCCAGCGAGGGGTCAACAGGCCCAACGTGTCTCACCTCCAGTTCCCCCACGACCTCGTTCAGCTCAGTTACCCGAACTCCACCCGAACCAGGAGGTCCGCCTCGACGAGGTCGGCGAAGCCGAGATGGTCGAGAACAAGCTCAAGGTGATCCCAGACGACATGCTGCAGTACCTCATCCAGGAGAAGATCCGCGAGGAGGGCAGCCAGTGCAACTACCGAAACAGCCCCCTGCCTCACTGTCACTCGCCCGTGTGTACGAACGCGGCGCACTCTCAGCGCCATGCCAACTCCAACAGCTACATGCACAACCAACAACACTGCTACTCGCCGCAGATGATGTCCAACCAGCCTCAGAATTGTGATTACCAGCCCCTAGCCAATTACCCGCAGTGTCCCAGCGCCCGGATGAACCAGAACGGGACCTACTGCGGCCCGCCGCCCAACTACAACCAGCCCCAGGCGTGTCCCCAGATGGCGTCGCCGCAGGTGATGTCGCCCTCGCACTACCCGTCCAGCTACGACGGTGCTGCCACCCCGACGCCACAGATGGCACCAAATGTGCCACCGAGAAACTGCGTGCAGAATCAGGACTACTACCAGGGATACTACTGTCAGCCAGGCGGCATGAGTTGTACCGGCCAGCCGACCGTGAACCGACCCGGACCTCCGCCCTGCACGATGGTGAGGTCGCCCAACATGGTGCAGCCCTGCCAACCCATGTCACCCCACTGCTCGCAGCAACACCAACCTGTTCAGAACCACCGGCCCCCTCCGGTCCACCCCTGTGCCATCCCCCCGACCGACCCCTGCAACCAACCTGTTCACAATGGCATGGACAAGTGCAACGCGCCTGCCATGACCCAACCCATGGTCGACCACTGTCAACGACCCATCCCACCATGCTCGAACATGAATAACCAGAAGATGCCCGACCAGAACCAGGTGCAGAACTGTAGGAAACAGAACGACTGCCACGGCCAGTATTGTCCCCATGGTATGGGCCGGGGGAACCCATCCGAGACCCATAGGTACGACTGCCAGTGGGGCTACAACTCGGAACACTGCTACCACAACCAGGAGATCACCCCGGAGATTCAGTGCAGAGACATCAGCCAGTCCCAACAGGGCTCGCCGGTGAAACCGCCCCAGGGCATGCGACAGGACTCGTACAGGCGAACCCTCGAGTACGTGCAGCAGTGCAGAAACTGGTCTGGAAACACTCAGCCTGAGAGCAGTGTCACGAGCTCGACACATCCCATGTCCCTGCCACAGCCATTACCTGCTAGCAATAATATGATAGTTAACGACATGACTTCTTCGCTCAATTCGCTACTCGAGGAGAATCGATACCTACAGATGATCCAGTAGGAACGAGATTTTGTAGAATTTATTTTTGTTTGTTTTTGAATTATGAAAGATGATAATAATTGTAAATTGTAGATGAATGTTTTGGTTTAAGTAATTTTTTTTTCTTTGATCTTTGGATTGGAAAATTTGGATTAGAGTTTTGGGAGTTTGAACAATGTAATTGAGAGTGCAAATTATGCGTGTGCAAAAATGTAAATTTGTAGGATTTATAATTGTATAGAGATCTGTGCCTTCGAACTTGTTATGATATAGGGCACTCTTGAACCTTCCAAGTTTAAAGTTCTTTCAAGTACAAATGTTCACTCAACTTTTCATGCATTTCACAACGAGGGAATTTTTTTTTAACTACTTTTTCTCTGAGATTGTCTCTATTACTGTTATTGTATGAAGATGATTGTAAAACTTTTTCTTTGATCCGACTAATTTTGTTTTAACTGTATGACTATCGTTTGTTGGGTTTTCTTATTTAGAAAATCAATATGAATCAAACTTTTTTATTTATTTTTTTTTCTCAAAAACAAATTTTAATGGCAAACATTTGAAACTCTATTTTTATATTTGAGACAATAATTAAAATGTGCGGATCAAACCAATGAGTTTTAAATTGTTTTTCTTTGTCTGACAATAATGATCTTCTGTTTCGACAATTTTGCCTGCGAGTGGTTTAGACTGTGATAAAGTTAACGATCGAGATTTATAATACTTTCTCAAGTTAAAAGTATGTACTATTTTCTAAGAACCTTCAATAAGGGGAGGACCTCTCTCTCCCTCACATCATACGAGATAATGTCAGCGAGCATTTTATTATTTAAAAAAAGAAGAAAGAAAGTGAATGTAACCCACCTTTTTTTATAATCAAACTTGTAGGTATGTATTTATATGTAAATCTATACAAAATGATATTTAAAATTGCGATTGAACAATAGGATAGAGTTTGTAAGTTAGTGGATAAGCAATCGTCTACACTAATCCTCAAAAGGGAGAAAGGGCATATGAAAAGGGTGACACGAAAAATCTCATATCTCAACGAATGTAGTCTGACATTTTATATACTTACGATAAACAAATTGTAACTATTATTTATTTTTTGTAACAGAATATATATGTTATGTGCCAAGTCGACGAGTGTAATGCCGATTTTACACACATTTTTATTTTTGTAACTGAGATTTGCAAATTTTTTAACAAATTTTTAAGAATTAAATTTTCAAAATATAATTTTGAATACAAATTTGGAGCTTTTGCAAATTTACACGTTTAAATTTGAAAGAAAAATGGTATTATTCCAGTATTAAATTTTTATTTTAAGTTTTTTTTCTTTTTGTTTTAATAAAAATGATAACAAAAATTGTGCTTTGTGTATGCAAGTAGGACATAACATATATCACTAGATTATTATTATGAGCTTCAATTGAAGAAAATGAAAAAAACGATAAGAAAAACCCGTTTACTATAACGATATGTAGCGTTGTTGCATTTAATAAATTTAATTAATTGTATAAATTGAAATGGGCTTTTGCAAATGTAGTTCAGAGCGGCATTAGAATTTTGAAAACATCGTTTTTCAAATGTTAAAAAGCAATAAGGAAAATTGTCCAAATCATTTTACAAGAAAACATATTCGTCGAGGTCTAAAGTAAGCAGATTGTACGATACTTATTATTTTGTACGTCGTGATATAACTCGAATGTTCAGGTTATCATATCAATATTATCAATTGTATATGAACTTGTATCACTTTTCATCTCTCAACATTGTTATATGAATGGGGCACAAGTGTTCGACACTAGAACAACCGTTTGTAATACTAAAATCATAGATTTATGTTTCATTACGTTGTCTAAATAAAATATATCTTATAAGAAAATATCTTTTTGACATTTCTTGGTAACATTTATCCTTGTTTATTAAAAATGGTACGTAAATTATAAGTAAAATATAACATTTTTATGAAATTTGAAAATAATAAGTGGATTGAGAAATTTTTTGTATCCAACTTAATTTTAAAAAATGTTAAGTTGGTTTCATTATTTTTGAACAGAATATAAAAATTGGAAGAATTTTAATTTTTTTTTAAATTTGGTAATGTTTCGACAGAATAAAGCAATGCCACAATTTGACACCTAAAAGAAAAAATTTAGAAAAAAAATAAATTAATAAAACAAAATGTTGAATTTAAAATTATATTTAAAATATTGTTCGAAAATGGAAAATTTGTAAACAAATAGTTGAATAAATAACTTGTTTTCGGCGGGTGATAAACGCACATTGTAAAAACAAACACAATGTAATTTCATCCATTAATTTAAGCTAAAAAATGTTTACCAAAAATTAATATTAACATTTTTACAGTGTGCGTTTATCACCCGCCCAATTTGTGAGAATTCAGTAAATTTTGTTGTTTTTTAATTATCACAATATATGACATTTCGAGGACATTTGTTTTTGTTATTTTTATGTTTAAAAAAAAGTTTGTTTACATATTTCCGCGGGTAATAAAGCAACCTAATGAAAATGGACCTTTAGCTAGTTGAAAAATCTGTCGGTAGGCGGCGCATTGGTACACTCGATTTTGTTAAAGTTTGAGCTGGCACTGCCACACGTCTTGACAGTTCGGTGATAACTCATTCGTAATGATATCATTTGCGAGAGGCGTCAATCTCAAGTGACCAGAATTTTGAGCCGAATTTGCGAGTTTGCCAAAGCAACAGCCAAACTCGATGTCCAAGTCGTGACTGCCGGATCAGTCAGAAGCACAAGTAAGAGGCTATGCCGGCGACGCCCTTGACATGACAATCTTGTAATTATCATCGCGGTTCGCGTTATCTTGTCTTGTTTTTCGGCTAAGGTACGTCAGGCAGAGGAAGCCACGAGTTGTTGATCGAGTTTTCGGTTGTATCAAAACATGGATAGTCAAGGCAGAAAAGTCATAGTGTGCGACAATGGAACAGGGGTGAGGTTATAATTGCAACTCGAGCTCCAATTCTCCAGATCTCCTTCTTTGAACTTTCAATGTCGATGATCTCATTTTCTCTCTTGTTTTCTTTTCATTTCAACTTTTGTCATTGCTTTTGTATATGTTTTCCTTCTTCATTTGTTTACATTTTGCTTTTGTTTTTATTTTGTTTTTTATTTATTTTGTATTTGTTCTCACTTTCAATCCCTGACCTTAACATATCATAACCAATTCAAACTTTTTATTCAAATTTGTTTATGGTGAAGTTCATTTTAAATGTGTTTTTTTTTTATATTATATGTTTTGAAAATCTTTTTGGAGATTCGGAATAAATTGGATGATAAGTGACAATTTTGAAATAAATGTGACAATGAAAAATTGAACAGGTTGTTAATAATTGTTTGTTTTCAGTTTGTCAAATGCGGATACGCGGGAGCCAATTTCCCGGCTCACATATTCCCTTCCCTCGTCGGGCGGCCCATTATCAGAGCCGCCAATAAAATAGGAGATATAGATATCAAAGTGAGTAATCAATCTTTGAACGTTTTTTTTTCGCCTATTGCGCTCATTATTGTTCATTGTAAAAATTCATTATCTGCCTTTCTTAAAATTTGTACATAAAATTATCTGTTTTTATTATTTGATGTTTTTTGATATGTTTCTCTTATTTTCCTGTAATTTTTCTCAATTTATTTTTATATTTTTACATTTGTAAATTTATTCAAACATGTTGTGATTCAATGTCGAAAAATTTTTGTTGATCGTAATTTTGTTATTTGTATATATATATATCAAACTGTATATTGTAAAAATGTAAAATATGAAACTTTTTGATTGAAATATTGTGGATACATTTTCAGCCAGACTTTTGCATCAGAGTAAGTTGAAGTACAAACAATTGTGTGGAGTTCGTAACAAGAGAGTGGTTGTTAGCCGTTCTAATTGTTTTTGTGTGAAATTGAGATTGAACTTATGAAGAAACTGTAACTCTGCCTCGCCCACCTGATGAAATAATTGTCATAAATGAAAATGAAGAAATCCCTCACGCGACGAAGTTGAACTTGAAACGTTCCTATTGAAAACAATTTCAGACTATTGGAAACAAGAATAAGTCATTTAATTCAAATTTGGAAACAAGAAATTTAAATTGGTTGGATATAATTAAAATACAATTTTTTCAATTACTAATATCAAATTGTAAATTACAATTTTTAGAAATACAAATTTAAAAGATTGAAATTAAATATTACTGACTGATATTTTTGAATGTCAAAAAACTGGTGAAATTTTTCTTATTTTCTTTTTCTTTATTCATGTTTTTGAATTTCGTTTGGATTTATTTCTGTGTTTTTTATAATTTCATGCTTCTCCATCTAATGAAAATGATTTTGTATGTTGTGTGCTTGCATTTATTAGGATATGGTTAACGTGCCTGTAAGTTCACCCTTTAATTTAAATCTCAACCTTAAGAAAAAACACAATTCACCATAATCGGTTTGCATATAATTGTTTTCACTGTTCGATTATTTAAAACGGGATTGATAGTTTTGTATGTCTGTGCCAATTGCTTAGTAACAAAAAACTGCAATTTTTTTCCAAAATTTTCAATAACAAAAAAAAATTTTTTTTTCTTTCACTTTAGGATCTTATGGTAGGAGATGAGGCTAGCAAACTTCGATCCATGTTGGAGATCAGTTATCCCATGCAAAATGGCATCGTTAGGTAAATCACAAAATAAATACATTTTTTTAAATAAAATATAATAAAATATGATTATAATTATGACTCAATAATTATAATTGAATAAATAATTATTCATTGTCTAATTGGTTGTATTTTTTATTTACAGAAATTGGAGTGACATGTGTCACGTTTGGGATTACACTTTTGGTCCGGAGAAGATGAACATTAATCCGAGGGAATGCAAAATTTTGTTAACCGAACCTCCGATGAATCCTACAACCAATCGTGAAAAGATGATTGAAGTACGTTAACAGATAAAATCATATAAATCATAAGAAGACAAAAATTCACATCGAAAAATTTACAAATTCGCTATCCACAAAAAAACATTTGTAAAAAATTGAATTTTGTACGAGTGTATAAAAGTCATATTTTGTCTATTTTACAAGAACGTGCATTTTGTTATTTTGTCTTATTTATGAATGTAATTTATGTGTTTGAATTCTAGGTGATGTTCGAAAAATATGGTTTTGCCGGGGCGATCATAGCAATACAAGCGGTGCTGACATTGTACGCACAAGGATTAATCAGCGGTGTGGTGGTAGATTCAGGGGACGGTGTCACGCACATCTGCCCGGTCTACGACGAGTACGCCCTGCCGCATCTCACCAAACGACTGGATATCGCCGGTCGTGACATTACCATGTATCTCATAAAGCTACTTTTGCAACGTGGCTATGCATTTAATCACTCCGCTGACTTCGAGACTGTGAGGATGATGAAGGAGAAATTGTGTTACATAGGATATAATATTGAGAAGGAGGAGAAGCTAGCATTAGAAACTACCGTCTTAGTTGAATCTTACACTGTAAGCACCCATTTTAATTCACCAATTCAAACTTACAAAACTCATAAAACAAATTCAAACATTCAAACTTTCTACTCTATTAATTTGTTGGGAATTTGTTTTTTCCGTTTTGAGAAGAACTAAATTTGAAAGACGTTCAAAAGTTTTGTTCCAAAATTAATTTATTGCAACATTGTTTTGAAATCATCAAGATACTAATTGAGTCATTATAATTTTATTTTCAGCTTCCTGATGGGCGAGTAATAAAAGTTGGCGGTGAAAGATTCTTAGCGCCCGAAGCGCTTTTCCAACCGCACCTGATCAACGTGGAAGCTCAAGGCATGGCAGAGATGGTTTTCAATACAATCCAGTCGGCAGACATTGATATTAGGAGCGAATTGTACAGGCACATCGTTCTCAGCGGCGGCAGCACCATGTATCCAGGACTGCCGTCACGGTTGGAACGCGAGATTAAGCAACTGTATCTTCAACGAGTACTTAAAGATGACACAACGAAATTAAACGTACTTAACTTTTTATTTCGTGAAATATATATAATCTTAAACATTTTTTTATGTAAATATAATATATATGTGGTGATATATGTTTATTTTATTTTTAATTTACTTCTGTTTTTTGTTTCAGAAATTTAAGATCAAGATCGAAGACTCGCCACGACGAAAAGACATGGTTTTCATGGGCGGTGCAGTGTTGGCCGAAGTGGCAAAAGACCGCGACACGTGGATCACAAAAGAAGAGTACGAAGAGTTTGGTCTGAGTGTACTGAAAAAGCTCAATTCCAGAGTTTCATAAGCTGCGAGCATTTTTGTAATTGTTTCGAATCTGTTATGTGTAGAAGATTGATTGTACGAATTACTGTTACGAGAGAACACGAAGAGGATGAAGAAGAAAAGAAAAATTCGAATGAATTGAAAAAATAAGATAGTCAGTGCATTTGTAGGGTCGTCCACGAAAATGTAAAGGTTCATCCAATCTTTAACTTATTTATGTTGAAATATTATTGTTAATTATTTTTGTAACCATATCAAAATCATTATTTCAAACGTACTGAAATTTTAATTTTCAACTTTCGAATTCGCGGTTTAAATTGAATTTAAACCCTGTTTTATAACGATTTATAAATTGACTGTGGAAGAGTGAATTTTACTTTTTTTAGACCACCCTATTGAAAACATTAAGACTAACGTTTAGCTGTATAAGTTATTAATTAATTTTTTTTTTCATACAACTCTTGTATAGACCCACTTCTTTTTATATCATTTTGCATTGTTAAAACAGACTCCGATTTGCCATTTAAATAGAACAATGGAAGCGAATGAAAGCGAGAAAGAGAGAGAGAGAAGTAAACAAAATAAAACGAAAAAAAAAACAAATTTGTCAATCCAGTTTTAGTGTTGGTTGAACGCGCTTTACCCCAGTTAAAATTAGTGCACTGATATTTGGTCGTCTAAAATAATCCCTCGCCCACAATTATTTTGTTAATAATAATATTCACTGGTGGTTTTTGGTTAGTACCATTGGTTTAGTTTCAATGTGCAATTTGCGCTCCTGATTCGGGTCGTTCGCCCGAGTTAGATGACTTGTAAAATTATAGATTTTTTCATGTAATTGCGCGAGTTTGTTCAAGTTTCGGTAACCTCCGAGAGCTTTATTGCGTAACGGCTGCGGTAGTAAAGCGAGCAAGATTTCTGGAAGTGCCTGGCCTGATGAGACGTCGCACACATTCATTGATGATAAGTTGAGCCGCGAGGTGACTCGTCAATTTCGATTCAACCGACATAACCGAAGGAACGATTTGCAATGTCGGATAGGAAGCTGAACGTTCAAAGGTGAGAGCCGCAATACCTCTTCTCTGGCCCGAGTTAACCGCTCGAACAAAAAGTCGTCTTCGCTCTGGAGCGGGGTAGAGAAGAGTTTTTTGAATTTGTCATCGGGGTGGAAATTTTGCATTGTCATTGTAGGTGCGAAATTTTTTCATACATTTGTTAGACGTTGCGTCAGTCCGGCTTCAATGGCGGGTTGCAACTGCATCTTGCGAAATACCGAAAACTGACATCTACTGGTTTGCGAAACAAACAATCAGTCACTGCGAGTCGTCGATTAGAAGACAAGTTTTGTCAGACGATTTTAACGGATTTTATTATCAATGACCATGATTATTTATTGTAGGATTATTGTAGCGTGAAAAATGAAATTGTTATATTATTAGGCTATTGTTTTATCGAGAGTAGACTATTAAAAAGTAATTTTATTTATCAGGAATTTTATTGGTGATAAGTTTCGATTTACTGATCTTTGATCAGTCAATATTTGAAATAAGGAAAAATGTTTTGAATGGAAAACTGTTATTAAAGTTTAATATGAAATTGTTTAAATAATTGGGGATAAAGTACAAAAAA
The DNA here is from genome assembly GCA_025266255.1 of Trissolcus basalis. NCBI lineage: Eukaryota > Metazoa > Arthropoda > Insecta > Hymenoptera > Scelionidae > Trissolcus > Trissolcus basalis. Next base: position 28,366 of record JAAMPD010000898.1, read on the forward strand.
TTGAGATTGCGAGAGAAATATTGGCACGATGTAGTATCGGATAAATTCTGACGAAATTTGAACTGAAATTATGTGTTCCAAAATTGTTACTGTTTGTTTTTTAATTTTTATCTAACAGAACGAATTTCCTTTTAAATGTTTCAATGTTGAGTTCGAAGAGTATTTTTTTTGAAACAAAAAACTTTTTTAAGTGTTTTATAACTTGATTACTATATTACTTTATTTTACTTCGTTATAATCTGTTCATTCACCTCATAAAATATTTCAAGTGATTTTTAGGTAGACAATAAAATTACAATATCATTTACAATATAATTACCATATCATTTGCAAGATAAAGAATAAATATCGTGTATAGCATATGCAATAAAATTTCCAATTTGTAATTAACGGTTACATACAATTTTATAAAACTAGTCTTACATACATTTTTCAATAAATCATGTTAATAATTTTGTATATTATATTTATCATGAATAATTGTGTAGCAAAATTTATGCATGTTTATATTTAAATTTACACATGTCAATTTTAAAGATAGAATTTGAAATATTATTAATTATTATTATTATTAAATTATAAGTTAGAGAAAAATTGTTTATAATTGATTGTAATTATGATGTTTTACAGCACACCAGGCTTTGAATTTATAGTCGGAGGTTTATCAGCAGTGGGAGCAGGGTTCATAACCAATCCAATAGATGTGATTAAAATAAGGCTCCAACTCCAGGGAGAGCTGGAGGCTCGTGGGACATATAAGAGGATCTACAAAAACACCTTCCACGCGGCGTATATGATAGCCAAGCATGAAGGAATTTTAAAACTACAGGCCGGGATCACATCTGCACTTGGTTTTCAGTTGGTCCTGAATGGTATCAGAATTGGAGCCTACCAGACAGCAAAAAATTATGACTGGATCACCAACAAACAGGGCAATACTGCTATCCTCAAAACTGTTATGGTCACTGGAATCGCTGGCTGCGTTGGGGCTATTGTTGCGAGTCCTTTGTATCTGGTAGAGTAATTTTCTCTTAAGAAAATTTTTAAAAGGAATTTAAAAAATTATGTAATTTACAAACTTATCAACTTAATTTATTATTAATAGATTTTGAAATCTAAATTTTGTAACAAAAACTGTATGAGTTTAATTTAGAAATTGAAAACTTGATGTAAAAAATTCAAATTTGAGAATGAACTTTTGTGGAGAGTTTAGAAAATGATGTGTATAATATTGAATTTATGTGATGGTTTTTTGTAGGTGAAGACTCAAATGCAGTCCCAATCAGCCTCAGCTGCAACTGCAGTTGGTCACCAGCACATACATAAAAACACTTGGGTCGCACTGAAGTCCCTCTGGGACCACGGAGGAGTGGCCGGATTGTATCGAGGATGGCATGCAAATCTCCCTAGATTATTCGTCGGCTCAGCCACGCAGCTCACGACATTCAGTATTTTCTCAGACCTCCTGAAAGATTATGAAGTATGACAAATTGATAACATTTTGACATTTCTTACAGAATTCTGTAAATTTTGAAACAACACTAAAAATGTTGAAAATCATAAATATCTTTATATAATTATAAAATTTGGCAAATATTGAAAAATTATGAACACGTTGAAAATTAGTATTAGAGTATTTTTTATAAAATTTAACAAAAATTTGATTAATAAATTTTAATAGATTCTATCTTACTTTTATTTCTAGATGTTTGAAGGCCGACCAATTTTTAAAACTTTTGTGGCTTCCTTTTTCGGAGGTTGCTGTGTCGCAGTTACTATTCAACCCTTTGATGTGCTGGCAACAAGAATTTACAATCAAAGTGAATATTACTCAACATTTTTATAACAATTTGCAAATTACTTATTCACATTTAAAATTGAAAATAGCTAATTTTGAATCCATACATCCAAATCAAAATAAAGAAATATTTAATTTGAAAATATGTCCACATTTCTCGGTTTCTTTTTTAGAAACTGATGCCAGTGGAAAAGGTTCGTTATACAATGGCCTGCTGGACGCTCTGATAAAAATTTTTAAAACCGAGGGAATCACCGGATTATACAAAGGAGTGTTTCCTACATGGATGAGGATAACGCCGCATACAGTATTGTGTCTAGTCTTTTACGAAGAAATAATCCAAGTTTTAGAGAGGATATCTCAAAATGGAGCAGTACTTCCGTTGCAAGAAAAGAACAACGATGAGATGCTGAAAGTGCTGGACAAACACTGAAACCGAATTTATGCTAGTAGAAAAAACTAAAAATCAAACCAAAAAAATTGTGAGATGTAAAAAGATACCGCCTGTAAATTTGAAACAGAGATCATTCTATAAAACTAAATTATCGATAGGTTTTGTAAAATTGAACTCCAATTAGATAAGTCAAAAAGTTGAATTTGTACATTGAATGTTTTGTTGTAACTGTTATTCGCAAGACAAACTGAATCTTGCCTTTAAATTATATACTTATATTCTTTTCGTCTGGCTCTTGATGTATTATAATTGTAAGTTCATTCTTATTTTGTATTAATTTATATTTATCATATTGTCGCCAAAGAGTTAGATGAACAGTTGCTAGTGCGTTATAATAAAATAATTTCACGAGTTTTTCATTAAAATATTGTCATATTTTATTCCCATCATGAATATCATTTTCATAGTTATACAAAATAATTTGTTCTATCTTTTACAATAAAGCAAACATAAATGGAGAAAAAGTTGCCACTAACGTGGAATTATCAGTGAAATTAGAACTGAAAGATAAGATAGAACGAAAATTTGACGTCAAGCAACTGACGTGATTAACGTCAACCGACCTACGTCAAAACAAAACATGCAAAAATCAAATTTCATCATTCATAAACTAATCGATTTATAAATTGAAAATTATTTTTTATGCTTTATTCTTTACGTTGATCCTTTTAGCAATCTTTTCGTTGTAGTTAGTTATCCACCACAATTTAACAACTAACGTTAGTAAAAACAAGTGATACTTATATCTACTCAATACAAATAATACATTTTTTACATCCATTTAATATAAATGACAGTCACCCGATTACCACACATTTGTGCGGTCATCTCTTAAAATTGGCTTATTTTATTTAAGCCCCGTATCTTTGTCGGCGATTGTTGGCAAACTGTCTTGAAATTTCGGTCGTCGTTTTTCCAAAAGTTTCTGGTAAATTTTTGCTATAAAAAGAAAAAACACGTAAGTAAACATTAAATCAAGTTATCAAATTTGCAGAAAAGCAATTTTGTAATTGAAAGTGAATACTTACTGAATAATAATGGAGAGTATAATCAAGCTGGCGATAAAAATGAAATATGTACTAATACCGACGACAGTAACTATAGGAACGAAAAACATTCCAACCAAAAAATTTCCAACCCAGTTGCACATGCTACCCAAAGCTGTCGCGGCTGGTCTGGGACCTGAGTCAAAAAGTTCTGACCCAATGAAATATGGAATAGGTCCAAGTCCAAGTCCATAAGTGACAACAAACGCTATCATCGATATAATTGCTAAAATTGTCATAAAATAGATCATCTGAAACATAAAATTCACTTTTTATAATATAACATTCATCTTCTTCAGAGTTATAAAATATAAAAATTAATTCTACATTTTCAAATTCAATATAAATTTCTACACAATCAAAGAAAAAATTGATTTCAATTTCGATTAATTTACAGTTATCCTGTGAAATTTCAATGACAAAATTAAAAGAATAGAAAATAATAACATTGTTATTCTTACATGAAATTTGATAGAGAGGAACAGAACGAATAAACAAATAGCTGAGGAGCAACAGCTTAAAAGGAAGAGTTTCCTTCGGCCATAGTGGAGCAACAATTTGGTAGAGACAACGGCCATCAAGACGTTCGCAATTCCGGTTCCAATCGTGGCGTACTGAGCTCCGACTGACGAGAGCCCAGCAATCAAGAAGATAGCGTTCGAGTAGTAAAACACGGAGTTGATGCCGCTCAGTTGCTGCCCACCCTGCATAAGACACACTAATGCCAAAGGCAATCTCAGTTCACGAGTTGTCATAACTTTCAAGATGGACCAAGCTGCGTTGTTCTTATTTTCCAGAGCTTCTTCGTTCAAAAGGCTCAACTCTCCCTGAAGCAAGGACGGGTCTTTTTTTCTCAGTCGTGATAGTTCTGAAATTGACAATAGAACAATGAAAAAGTGTTAAAATTAAAACACATTTTATAAACAAACTTAACATACTGACAATTAAAACATAATTTTAAATTAAATTTCAATTTTGCTAACCTTGCTGTGCAAGCTGGGTATCCCCCTTTACAACATACAAATACTTCGGACTTTCCGGTAATACGCAAGTGATGATCGCTGATACTAAACTGATCGGAACAATTATAGATAACAAGATATGCCATCTATCACTGTTTCCCAGGAGAGAATGAAGGGACAATATTTGACTAATTAGCACTCCAACGGTTATCCCCAGTTGACACAAAACTCCCATCGCGCCTCTTAGTTTCAGAGGCGCCAGTTCCGTTGTGTAAACTGGTACCAGACTTGTCGCCAAACCTCCACTAATTCCTGTCAAAAAGAAACAAGCACTTTACTAAAACAATCATTATTTTTGAATCTCTATATAATTTTGTAATAACATTTTTATTTCAATTTCTTATTTTCAGTTTCTTATTTGTTTAATTTTTTTCTTTAGTTTATGAACACTTACCAACTAAAATTCTGCCAACCCAGAAAAGTTCAGTGATATTTGTATGTTTAATGAGATAGAAACAAAATCCTCCCAGGGCTCCGAAGAGGTTCCCAATGATCAAGGCACGCTTCCTGCCGTAACGATCGGCCAGGTAACCAGCTACCAATGAACTTACAGCACCAGCCACCAGGAATATTGCAATTATACTTGAAAATCGAATACTAAGTTCTGGAACAGTTAGTCCACCGGATACTGTTTCATTATAATACAATATTAATACCTGAAAAATAGAAAATTTAAGATAAACTTTAAAAAACATAAAACTCAATTTAATTTAATATTTTCTGGAGAAATTTTTTCTCTCTTCTTTTATTCTCTCACTATCTCTTTAATTATAGTAATTAGTAATTGGTAATTAGTGATTAAAGATTAGTAACTGGTACGTCCTCAATACTAATTTTTAGTTACTAATTTCTAATCATTGAGAAGTTTTAATATCCTGATTACTAATCTAATTGATAACTGCTAACTATATATTGCATACGTTTGCATAAATATCGTTAAAACAACAAGTTAAACATGCAGAACAAAATGTTCCATTGATTTATAATGTTCAATAATCCCAAATATTTCATAAGCAGCATACGAAACTTGTGTAGCTACTTGAGTCGATTTCGTAGCCTTGCCAATTTTTCTGCGAGCAGATCTGATTATGACCTACAAGTGTACAAAATTTCAAGTCGATTCAACTCTCGGAACATTAGGAACACGTCCAAATAGTTTTGGACGTGTAGATTTCGAAAGTAATGGTCTCTTAAAGAACCCCCTAGTCGACTTAGGTTTTAGACAATGCTTTTCTTTTTTTTTTTTTTATTTTTTATTACTTTACTTCTCCAACT
>JAAMPD010000898.1:40084-51048 GCA_025266255.1 Trissolcus basalis
TAAAAACCTTCAATATATCGGTGTCCCATGTGATCTCGGTCTCGTTTACAAGCCTTTTCAATGTCCTCCTCAGAGTCCATCTCAATGTAGGCCTCTCCACTAGGTCGACCTTCACGTGACATTGTCATGTGAATTCCAGCTTTTCCATGAGTGATTCGACAGTCGGCGAAAAATTTCATAATCTCGTCCACGGTTGTTGACCAAGGAAGTCCACGAACTTTCACCACGTAACCCTCTTCGTCATGCTCGCTGGCGTTGTTTGACATTTTAGTATCCTTTAAAATTTCAAAACAAAACAATCGTTAATCATAAAATTCTGTTTACACAAACAAATCATTCATCATTTGAACAACTCAGTTGTTTTTCAATTTTAACTAATTAATAATAATTTTCTTTTACCTTCTGACTTTTTCAAGGTTATGTTTATTAATCAAGTTCAAATTGAAACAAAAAAAAACACATTTGAAAAATCGTTTGTTAGGTTAAGTTCAAAATTTTAAATATTTTTAGTCATTTTATTGAAAGCAATAAGTTTTGAATAGATTTTGAATGTTGACAAATGAAAATTTAATTTTTGAATAAATTAGACGCCAATCATCATCAAAGCTACAAACATTTTTAGAGGAGTCGGGGTACAAAGTATGCGGGTGTGAATGTAAATTGATCGTTTTTGTATGTTGTGTTTCGAGTGTTTTTCGGTTTGTTTTTTTATGTAGGTGAACTCACCTGTTTGTTCGATTGCAATTAGAAATTGACTTGAGTTACAAAGTTCAATGGAAGATAAGTACAACCTGTCCAGAGATCGGGTTTCGTCCAGGAAAAACAGCTTGCGTTATGGTAAACACGCGAACAAAATGGTCGAAGCGGAACCTCCCGAGGAAGTGACGAACAACGTATACTTCCTACATTCCTTATAAGTGTGTGTTCGTAAACTCACTTTTTTTTCTTTCCTTTTTTATCTTAGAAAAAGAGTCGAAATTAAAACAAAAATCACAACAATTACAATAAAAATTATAACGTATTTTGACAAATAAAAACATTAAATAGACTGTTTCAGATAAAATTCTTTTTTGAATTAAAAAATAAAAACAGAATAAAAAATGGAAGAAAGAGATAGCACTTAAATTTAAAGTTCGTAAGTTTGATCAATAGCGATAATTAATTAAACAAAATGTATAATCAAACACATCTTGATAGTATATTTAAATATTTATTTGACTCTTTGAGATTTAATTTTAGTTTGTGTAATGTTCTTAATAAGACTTTTATCACAGTCTGGTTTTTTGATTGTAGGTTAGGTTAAGATTTTAAGAACACAGAAGCATGATAAACCAAAAATAGAATAGAAAAAATATTTACTTTAAATCCAGATCCAGTTTGGCTTACGGAGGTGGACGGAGGTGTAAACAACTGTGTTTACATCAACTTGTCATCAAGTGACAAAAAAGCTGCGAATAAAGAATAAAGTAAACAAATAGACAAGAAATAGAAATTGATAACGAAATCATATTTCACTGACAAATTTTTTATTAATAATAATTGAGCATGTCAGAGTACGATAGAGTGAAAACTGGAAAGCTTGTTTTGAAAGGTGAAAAAGTGAAGTAAGTTGAAGCAAGACTTTTTAGTGAATTTCAATTGCTTTTTTCATTTTTATAATAATTTCTAACGTTTGTCAAAATTAAAAAATTCAATTGATCAACCAAATTCTATTTTGTGTATACAGAAGAAATACCTAAATTTTTTTATTTTGTTTGTCATTTTTAGGTTATATTGTTGACGAACAAACAATATTCTAAAAAAAAAAGAAAGAAAACAGAACAGAAAGATATTTCTTGTTTTGTAATAAATATTTTGAGTCAAAAATTTATCTCTGTTTTTATTTGATTTTAGAAAGAAGAAGAAGGCTCATAAGAGAAAACATGAAAACGAGAATGAAGTCAAAACGAACGACGAGGATTCAGCAAAACATGGTAAAACTGGAAATAAATTTGAATCGGAAAATTATAAAAAAAATATAGAAATACAAATCTATAAATTATGAGAAAATCAAGAAATTACAAAGTTTTCTTATTTTAGGTGGCTGGGTCAAAATTTCTAATATCACTGAGTTTACCGGTACGATAGCAATAGAATTTGGAAACCAAACTTACATGAAAGCTTTGGACAATGGTTTGTTCACGCTAGGAGCGCCCCATAATGAAGGAGATGCTCCCAATCCGGAAGAGATTCTAACCGTTCTTCGTATCAACGATAACAAAATTGCACTCAAATCTGGATATGGCAAATATTTGGGAGTTTCCAAAGCAGGAATTGTCGTAGGTCGGAGTGATGCTGTAGGAGCTATGGAACAATGGGAACCAGTATTTCAGGTACTTGTCATTCAAACTGCATATCATGAGATATTTTTAACAATATAAAAGTTCATAAAATTGTCTTTAAATTAAATTGACTTTAATAAAGTGACTTTGAATTTTTAGGATGGCAAATTAGCAATTCTGAGTAACCTGGACACATTCATATCTGTTAATGAGGATGACGATATTATCTGTCAAAGTAAAACAGCAGGTGCAAATGAATTCGTCAATGTAAGGTGTATGATGATGGTAAATGACGACCCTAACAAAAATGTACCAGAAGAAGAACAGGGAACTTTGGCAGAAGTTGAGGAAAATTACGTGTAAGTTTTTTCCCTTCAATCTCAGTGTTCTTTTTTCTTTCTTATCGTTGCTTCATTTTTTTACAGTTAATATAACAATTTTTCTATTGCAGGCGCAAATTCCAAAAGTTCCAAGACAAGAAATTAAAAATAAACAAGGAGAAACGAGTGGACTTACAGAAAGCTAAAGACGAGGGACGTTTCCATGAAACTTTGTTGGATAGACGAAGTAAAATGAAGGCCGATCGTTATTGTAAATAAATTTGTTATACAGTTGTTTGTATTATTTGAAATAATGTCTTGAAATTATGAAAGGCAAAGTAAAATTAAAAGAATTTCATTTTACTCAAGAGGACCATCAGAATTTTTATATCTTTTGTTCAAAAGCCATATTTTGAAGTAAATTTAGTTTTGGTTTATTTTCAAACAAACAAAATAAAATGGTCAACGGAAGAAGATGAACAAAGAAAAATATTGTTCTAACTGATAGAAACTGAATGTAACATTATATTTAGACGTAATCACATTTTAGATTATTTACAATGTACTATTTGTTCAAAATTACAATACAAGGATATTTTCAAATTAAGTTTGTGTATTTTTTTAATTTATATAACAACATTACAGCGCGTACAAGAATCAAAATTATCGATAAGTTGAAATGGTTGAATTTATTCTACAACGATTAATCAGTACTTACAAGTAGAAACGAAAAAGGGTCGACGGTATTAATTTAAATCCGACAGTTCAAAGTGACCACACATTACTGATCAATAAAACGATACTTATAACTTAATAAACACTGACATGACTTAATAATCTTACCAAGACTTGCGACTTTGGAACGCGATCTCAATAGAAACCAGGTTGGAACTTTTCCTAGTCTGGTGATTGTCGGGCTCAACCGTGTGATCATTGAGACGACAAAACTAAATGTTAGAAAAAAAAAGATAATAAAAAAAGTGAGAAATTAAAAGTTCCAAAATTGCTGTTATCGTTGCGCAAATCATATTTTCAATTGTGAGTGATTCAAATTTATTTTAATGTTTTAACAGATTAATCTTCCGCGTTAGATTGAATTAGAGAATGAAAAATGGGTTGTGGTTCGAACGGTTGTTTCAGCTGACTTGTGCGCTTGTCGATGAAGCTGCTTGGCCTCGCTCGAACTTCAGCCACTCAACGAACTCATCAAGCATTACTGGCCCTGAAAACAATTTTTCAAATTTCAAGAATTTGTAGAAAAAACAATAATAAAACAGCATCGATCATATATGACACATCACAATGAATCAAAGTGACTTGAGTCATTGTGACCTATGAGCTAACGTGAAATTAATTATTGTGACTGACGAGTCTTTGCGAATTCATTGTGGCATAAGTCAATATAACTTATAAATCATAGAGACACTTTTTGTTAGGTTAACTTTTACTACAGAAATAAAACAATAAAAATGATGTTTTTTATCACTTAAAAAAGAATGAGATGTTTAGCTACAAAAGGTTAGTATTGAGCTATCAATCCGATGAAAATGATTGAAAAACTTAGTCCAAGTTTCCAAGTTGGAAATAATGCTTCACATATAGCTTTGACTGTCGATAGTTGATTTCTTAAGAGTCAGGATAATCCTATAACAGGCAACGAACTAACATCTGGTTCCCAAAAACAAATGCTGATTGTTAGATGCTTATTCGTCGACAATCCTAATTTTATGACTTGATTTCCTTTCAACAAATAATTCTATCATTTCAATCATTTTAACATCAAGTCACTACGAACGAGTATGTACCATCAGAGTAATCGTGATCAGTGGCTTATTATAGAATAGAAAATCATTGTAATTTCACAATTATTGTAGCATATGAGTCTGTATGACATATGAATCATTGTGATCTGAATCAGATTCTCATTAGGATCATTTTGATGTTGGCATAATTATTATTAGGACTTAAGACTCATAGTGATGACATGAGTAAATTTGTTATTCAAATAATTGTTGTATACAGATCATTTTAATATTCAAGTCATTATGACAGAAATCTTTATAATGTTAGCCTCATTATGATAACTCAATTATTTTGATGTAAAGATCATTTTTATATAAACAATCAATGTAAGATTTGGTCCATTGTCATATGAGGAATCACTATGACATTCAAGTTGATGTCAATTTAATGTTATTGCGACGCCAAGGTCATTTGACAGTCTGGCCTGTGTAACATTATAGTCATTACTTATCCCATTCATGGGACTACGTGACATTTACAAAAATCAAGTAACTTAATTTGATCCAAATCCGATAAGATAATGCGTTATCGATGTAGCATTTAATGACCGACAAAAAAAGTGAAAGAACTGATGTTTAAACGTCGTAATTTCATGACACAATGACCCCTAAATCAAGTGATAAAAATAAATGTTAATTGCAGTGTTTAGCTTTGAAAATGAGAACGTTGGATATACTTACATGCCCCATCCAAATCGTAATTTGATAAATCATGGTTGATCGTTCGTGAGAATTCTAAAATATTACACCACTGATCTTTGTTTATAACTTTGTACTTTGATTGATCGAGGAATTGTGCAAATTGTGGGAACAATGGCCAATGTTTCCTAATATAATTGTAGCATCACACGAGCGGTCTCCATATCCATGCTGCGCTGATCCTTATCCTGATAATAAAAAAGAAATTCACATTTACACCAAATCAAACAGAACAGAATACATTTATAATAAGCAAAATGTGCTTACTCTAGCAAAATCATAAGCGTATCGATAAATCCCCTTAAAAATTTGAGGATCATTGAGTAGATTTCTGAGGTATTCAAGCTTGTGTTGTAATTTACTAATAGAGTCACATTGAAGTTCAGAAAGTCCCTTCGTCCATTCGGAGACGGTGAAGAAGCCCATCTGGCGGGCGTTCATCTTGTATGCTAGGACTAACATAACGACGTTCTCCGGTTCGACGCTCACATCTTCACAAAACTTCTCCATGCCCTCCGGTCCAAGTGTGTCTGGATCGTCGGCCGATGTGTACTCGCGAAACCAAGCGAGACATCGCTTCTGCGAAAAGCTCGATCCCGTTGATGCATCTTCGGATTTGGAATACTTTCTCGCACTGTAACAAAAACAACATTTTCATCATTCAATTTAATCTATTCAGATATTTTTCAATTTGATAACCAAATTTAAAATAGAGAAATTAATTTCATATGAGAAAACAAAACGAATGGAAACATGGTGGAATGACTTATTAATACCTCAATTCCTATTTTTAAATACAATTTTTCAACTTGTAGTTTGTTCATTCTTTATTTTGTATTACAAATTATAATTTAATTATTTGTACTTGTGTTATTAAAAATATAATTTTGTCAAAATATATATTTGTATAAGATTTTTTGGAAAAATACTGACCCGTCGTCCATACACTATAAAAAACTTAGAAAAACAGATACAACTTGGAAACTCAAAAAAGAAACTGACCGGAAAATTAATTGTACAACTCGGCAGACTTGAGATAAACAACAGATTCTAGAATCTAAATGTTTCGAAAAATCACAACTGTCTTGATCATCCTCACCACTACGAACGAATCCAAAAACTGTTACACAGAATTAGATTGTAAAAAATGAACGATAAATGAATCTGTCACAACTAATTAACAGAAAAATTCAAAAAAGTTGTCTAATGAGTATTAACTGGCCCGATAAATCAGAGTTTTTAATGCGTTCGGACGGAAAATGAAACTGAGTCGAGCAGCCAGCAGGGGTACAGAGTGGAACAATGTGCAAGCTATTTTGGAATTGGCACCAGTGTATGAGCCGGTCGTCGGTCGTGTGTGTTAGAGAGCGTAGGAAAAGAGACGAAAAATTATTATACCTGTCTGCTCTTGTCAAGATTAGCGCACGGGCTAATAATAATATTTCATATTTTCAAAATTCCAAATTTCCCAAATAATTTTGAAAAAAAAAAAAAATCATAAACCACAATGTTAAAATAGTTCATTCAAAATATTACATGACTTTAATTTTTCAATTTTCAAAAATTATGTGACAAAATTGTTAACGGAAATATATAATAGGGACTGTTACTGAAGAAATCATAATAAAAAACAATTTGGCTTTATAAATTTAAAAGGAATCAAATAAAAATCTCTAATCTTAAAACTAATTTGACAAAAAAATGGACTCACATCATTTTTTGACTCAACAGTTCATAAATTACACAATTAATGAAATCTGAGAAAGTAGAGTAAAACTGAAAAGCATGGCCAAATAAGAAAAAAAAATGTAAACGTTTGAATATGAAAGGTTAGGATCAGGTTAAGACCAATATCAGACTGGTTGTTGTCAAGTAGAATATCTGTCGTATAAATCAAATCAATTGAACTTATCAAAATCATATAAGAAATAAGAAAACATACTTTGGATAGTTTCTGTCATCATGGATCGCGTGAGTAGCTCGTAGGCTTTACTGACTTACCAGAGAGGAAATAAATTGAAATAATCACAATAATAAATGATATGATGGGAAAAATGTGGATTATGGTTAAAAAATTGGTAGGTTACAAAATTCAATCAAAACAAATCATTGTTTTAATTTTCTTTAGAGAAAGTTACCTTGAATTGTGTCGCAGACGTTTGGAACCATAGCGAGGCATATTATCTTCCTGAGCACTGGGTGGCATTTCGGAGAGAGAATTGTGATTGTTAGTACTGGAGGGCGCTCTCCGCTTCGTGCGAGGCATCCCTCCTCTGATTATGATAAATGATTTCCCAAATTCCGGAAACGAATCTCTGAAATAAAAAAGAATTGCCAAAATACAATCAACATTTCATCATCAAATACATAAAAAGAAGAAAAAAAAACAATTCGACCTTGAAATGTTAAAAAAATAAAAGTTAATAAACGATTGAGAAACTAAAGTAATAAAAAAATGAGTTACTTGAAAAAGAAATTTTGACAAAAGAGACGAAAATTTTGAGGTTATATGTGCACAAAAATTGCTGTCGTAATGTTGTATTTGATTATGTTGTTTGTTTTAGTTTGCTTGGGCAATGCGAACAAAAGATGTAAACAAACTTTTGACCTTTGATTACGTTTGGGTAAACAAAAAAAATTGTCACTTTTTCGAGAAAACGAACAATTGAAAGGAGAAACAAAGAAATAAAAAGGTGAACAAAATATCGATGGTGGCTCACCAAACACAATTTACGTTTCTTAAAACACGAACTGGAGCAAATTCTGCTGAGCGATGACTAAGGTTTGATATTAGGTTAGATGTTCCCTTCGGCGGAATTCCCAACTGGAAGTGAGGTTAAGTTCATTGATTCATTCCAGTGGGACAAACTTGCTGAGAGAGATTCCTGGATTAAACAGAACAAATACACCTTGTCAGTTTGTTATTTTTTTCAGAAAATTTTTTTCAAGTGAAAATAAACAAAGTGGATCAAAAAAAGGACAGACTTTGCAAAACTAGTAACGACTTGTCAGGACGACGATGAGAATTCGAAAACCATTTGCAGAAGGGCGAATTTGTTTGTTTACATTCTAAGGAGAGGGAAATGAAAATCGAAAAAAAAAAAAATTTAAACGATGGAATCAATTTTGGTTACTCAAGTAACCACTTTTTTTGTAAATAGAGGAGAAAAAAATGAAATGCGATTCGATTTTCAAAAAATAAATAAATAAATAATAATAAACCGAAAAAAGAAAATAAAATTGGCGAATTTGAGATGGTTTTTACCACACTCGAAAAGTCTGCAGAACTCAAAAAATAATATTCTTGGCAGAACAGTCGAGGTTTTTTAAGGGAAAGAAAAAAAATGGAACGTAATTATTGAAGGAACCGAAAGTGCGAATACCAGTGGGCAGACAGAGTTGCCGAATTCAGTCAAGCGACGGTTCGACAATCGACGCACAACTATTCGCGACCATTTCCATCTGAGTGGACTGTGTTTTTTCCACGACAATTCGCACGAATGTTTCGTTTTTTGACGATTGCTCGTGGAGAGACGCTGCTGATCACTGATCAGCAAATCAGCATCACTAGTATCACATTTGCAAATGCTCGATCGATTCACGTTCGACTGTTGGCATCGACGCACATGGCGCATTTCGATATATATCGAACATGATATTTTTCAAAAACCATTTTACATCTTCCAAATTTAACATGCGCATTTATTTTTTCCTTTTATTATTTACTTTCCACTTTCATTTCATTTTTTTATTCATTACTTTTTTGTCACTCTCAGGTTTTGGTCTTTTTCAAAGTTCATGTTCTATAAAAATCAGAACTTTCAGTATTTGTTTAATAGTTTTGCATATTTTTTACGTATCATTTTTATTCTATTTTTTAATTGATTTCATTTGTAGTTATTAGTTCATTTCCAAAGTCATGACTTTGAGAAATTTGTTTATTCCATTTATTTACCTTTATTTTCTTATTTGTTTACTCTTTTGGTTCACGTTTTCGGTTACTTCAGAGGTCATGACCTTGGATAATAACTTCTGTCTTGAACTACATGAAAAGCAACGAAAGTGAAAATGTTTTTATTTTGGTCTTTTGAAATTTTGGTTATCAAATAAATTGGAAATTGTTTATTTCTCCAGAAAATTATTGTTTTGAAATGAAAACATGAGAGAAAAAAAAGTGTTTGTATAGTTTTTTGTTTGGTGTTATTTTGATGCGAGTGCAACAGAGACAGAAGATGTTCGGTTTTTGAAACACTGTTTAAAACTACATCTAGCAGCACTCTGAAACATAACCTAAAAAGTAAACAAATGTCTGTAAACAAGATTAAGAACTTTTTAAGGTAATTGGTATGAGGAAAGCAAGTCTTTAAGTCTTTCCATAACCATAAACGAGAGAGAGAGAGAAAAAAAAACTTTTTAAAGCAAGTTTTGACAATTTCTAACAACTGGTGTATTGAAAATTTTTGTTTATGAACGATAAAATATAATATTAAAAAAATGTGTGGGATTTATTCACGATTTCAAAGAGTCGATCATGATGAAACTGATGTTACTAGAACAAAACAGGTAAGTTGCAAAACAATGACTGAAATTTAAAATTTTTGATTTTATAGTTTGGTTTTAATTTTATATTTTATAATGTAACTTGAAATACGAATTTTTATACTTCAGATTGAATCCTGTATAAATTTGATTTACTCTCGTGGGCCAGATAGTCAAGACAACAAGAGTCAAATTTTGAGTAACCACTGGCAGGGTCAATTTAAAGGAAGTGTCCTTTGGATGCAAGGGAAATGTCCTTTTCAACAACCTTGTACAGATAGCAGTGGAAATATTCTTTTATGGAACGGCGATGTTTTTTCAGGCGAATTAGTAAATATTACTTCTACATAATATATATGTTTAAAGTCAGTGTCTATTCGCACGACACCCGTTTACCCATGTCGGGTTTTTACCCGTGTGTAACTTGGGGGTACGGGTGGATCTGTATACCCACGTGTACCGGGGTAGGGGTAGTTTACTCGTGTACCCGTACGAGATGTTTACCCGTGTGCTAGTGCGACTTTATTTACCCGGGTAAATAAAGTAAATATATTTACCAATTTTAATGAACCTTTTTCTGATAATTTTCCCCTTGCAATCTGTATTCCATCACTGTTTAGCTGTTTGCAGTCATTCTTGATTCGCTGCCGTAGTTGTCGCTGAAAAATCTGAAAGTAAGGGTCATCCGGGGTAATTTTGACAACCGGCGTTAAATGGGAAAACCAAGTTTTTGGGCTTTTTCTCCTAAGTTGGAAATCCCAATCTGTCAGAATGACTCCGAATTACGTTACTTTAGAATGCCTAATTCATTGATACATTTATAAATTATAATCGATTGATAAAATTTAACAGAATAAATAAAATCTTGAATTGTATTTTTAAAAATGATTTTAACACGGAGAGACGTTAGTCAGATGTCGCGATTCAAAATTGTACGGAATAAACTACCCGCGAGCAACTCTGAAAAATGTAGTCATTGCAGAATCTAAAAATCAATTGTAAAACCAATGATAATACTGAATTATAAACTAGAAAAAAGTTGCACCTTATAACTGCAAGCAGTTATAAACCCTTCGGGGGGAAATTTCAATAGATAATTTAAGGATTTTAACACACTAATCATGTAATAATAGATCCAGAATTATAGTATAGTAAAATCTACATTTATACATTTTCATATATATGAAAGTAATAATATATATATTATAATATATAAGAGATAAAAATAAGAGAAAAATGTATATAATTATATATTATATTATTATATATTATAGAATTGTTTA
>JAAMPD010000899.1:0-33864 GCA_025266255.1 Trissolcus basalis
AATTTAAAATGTAAGAAAAGTGCAACGCACATCTCTTGACGAAAGAAGACAAAGCTTTTTGGAAAGGGAAAAGTCAGCCGAAGCAGGTGCTATTTGTATAAACATCTATCTTAGCGAACCATACGAACCTTCATCCCGAAAGTAATACATTCGCAAGAATCGTGAAGAATCGACTGAATAAATAAATGATGTACTCTCGGGTAGACAGAAAGATGTTTTAGCGGTCGGGCACAAGACGTGGAAAAATGGATGTCGCAGAGCGCAATCCAAAGAGATATAAAAAAACGAAGAGTCGCAACGGTACGGATGAAATTTTATCAAAACATGACGCAGACGGCGCGAGGTTTGTTGACCGAACTCAGAACGAAATGAGCATCAATGGGAGCTATTTACTTTGAATTAAAGTTTGACGTTCGAGTTACCCGCGAGCTTTTCCGATTTTCCACACTTCTTTTGAATAAGATTTTTTCTTTTAATTTCAACTTCTCGCTGCTTTTTCACTTATCACATATATATTTCTCATCCATGAAATATATTTTTTCGTTTCATCTTTCCTTGTGCAAAAATTTCAACCTTTATGCAATTCTTTTATAACTGTCTTAATTGACTCTATTTTCAATTTCACAAATTTGGTAGCTCAGCAAATTTCAATTACATCGAGCAAAAATTAATGCCAGGGGATAATTTGTCA
Source organism: Trissolcus basalis (assembly GCA_025266255.1). Lineage (NCBI taxonomy): Eukaryota > Metazoa > Arthropoda > Insecta > Hymenoptera > Scelionidae > Trissolcus > Trissolcus basalis. The sequence continues at coordinate 692 of JAAMPD010000899.1, forward strand.
CGAGCAAAACATGAATATGAGATTGCCAGGCATAATAAGTCGGTTGTACAAAAAGATGAATTGTTTAACTGCGCCAAGTTCGCTCCTCTCCATTCACGTCGGTCAGGGCAGAGTGCAGATGGGTAACGCCTGCTGGGAATTGTACGGCATTCATCCCAATGGCATGCTTCCACCGCAGACGTGCAAGGACGATGAGGGCCTTTAGACTTTCTTCAGGGAAATTTGTTTCCCCGAGCTGTATTCCTGGACGCAGAACCTACCGTTATCGGCAAGTAATAGCGTGCATTTGCGCCCGCACTCAACGCTCCAGCATTCTTTGACGAACAACAAGGCGCGAGATCAAAGACCATGCAAATAAGGCAAAATTGAAGATTCCGAAGTTTCTGAAGGAAATACTTGCTTCATGTATTGTATAATGCCCGTGTAGTTGATATACACTTGAAAATCGATTTCATTTCATGGTTCATAACGCGGTAGCAAACCAAATTGTTTATGAAAATTTTTCGTCTTCATTGAATTGCAAATCTTTGTTCGAATTGCATTATCTTAATTACGATCCTAAATATGATGCATCCTTTTTTTTTTTATCAATTGTGAAATATCAGACTGTTAACAAACTTACGATTATAATTTTATAAATGATAATTTATAATTGAAAACTTGACATTCAATTTTAGATTCAAAAAATTTAATCATGTTTAATGACTTGAATTTTTTAATTCAAATTTGAAAATTAAAATGACTTTACAATCAAGTTCTACTTTATTATTATTATTATTATTTTCTTCTTTTTTTTCAAACGATGGTGTTTATCATTAATTTTAAAAATGATATCCACTGCAATTACTAGAGACAAATGCGTGCAATTGAGGGGAATCCTCATATTCGCCCGGATCCGGGTTTACATCGCCATTAATGAAAGAACTGTCCATGGTTTTATAACAAAATAAAAGAAGGTGAAACTGGAGTTCGCCATTTATCTCTCGCCATCAATTTGAACTGCTGTCGTGGAACCTTATAACGCCGTTCTCGCACGACCTCCGAGTGCATTTCTCGTGTAGACAACGAGGCTATCTATGATATCTGCGGGCGAAATTTGGATATTGAAAGACCGACGTACACGAACCTCATCGGCCAGATCGTTTCCCCGATAACTACTTCCCTCTGCTTCCGATGGTGCCTTGAATGTTGATCTTACCGAATTTCAAACAAATTTAGTTCCTTATCCTAGGTAAACCTTGTTTCTAAGTTAAACATAATGTAATCAAAACTGGAAACAACATCTTATCAGATTTCAGTTTTTATCTAAACAATAATGTTCCCCAACCAATAATTTTAATTGCAATTTTTAAACTCAAACAATTATTAGTTTTTCATGAAACATTATTTATTCATTATCAATTACATGGTAGCAATAATATAATATAATACAATTCATAATATGCAGTGGATGGTAATAAAATTGTTAAAAATTTAATTCACTTGAATAAATAATCGAAACGTTCAAATAGTAATTAGAATTTTCTAATATAGAAACCCAATCCACTGAGGTATTTGTCATCATCGAGTTCCCTTCGTGCTAACTAAACCTGCATAATATCAGTAGTACATTAGCAAGATGCTTATCGATTTTGATAATACAAATCGGTCAAACAGAACAGTGCAGTTTATTGCGATAATTAATCTTCCTAATTAGGGTAAGATCGGCATTATTTGGCTCGCGTAATCCGAGCCCTTTGTACCAGGACAGGCTTCCCCTTGACAATATGAAAATGCGTCAGTCTCCCGAAGCTGTCAACCGTTTTATGAAAGACGGCCAATCAGATGACCCAACTAATCCAAAGAATGGAAAGCAACATAACTTGATGCTTATTTACCGAGGTGATGTTGTGTCCAGACATGTCAATTCTTCGATCGGAGGCATCAAGTCCAAAAGTTCTATTCAATTTGTCCACCGGTGTCCCTCAGGATTTAAGGTAACTTGCCTCCAAGCAGAGAGGCAAGTTACTTGATCTTGTCAATCGAAATCGTGGACAGGATATAACGACCTTTTGGATGGTCCGAGCATTTTTTTTCCTTTTCCATAGGAAGCATTCAAACAATATGACTCTTTTTATAGATTTCAAAACAAGTTATATCAAATTTTATAAAAGAATTTATTTGAACCATTCAGTAAATGGTTTTCATTCAGAAACGAAAAAACGTTTCAATATTGAATTAAAAGTATTTTCAATTTCAATTTCGACAGTTTTGATATTTTGCAAAATATGATTTGACTGATTTTTTAGAAATACATTTTTTCTATTGAAATTTCAAGAAACAATTCACTTCAATATTAAAAAATATCCTTTGAATGCTTTGAATTCTTCGAAATGAATATGAATGTTTTTTTCGGAATTATGTTCTTTTAATTGAAATAATTCACACGAATAAAAAATTGAAATTTTAGAAACAAAATTGTGATTATTAAAGTAGATTTTGACTTTTTTTTTCAATCATATTGCACTATTGGACATTTATGAAAAAGTGTTTGTGGTTTTAAATTAGATTAAGCACCTTTTTCTGAATTCCATAATTAAGTACCCGGTGCCGGAAGTGCCAATTTTCGATGACGACGAACGACAGTGAAAGGTATATTATTGGATTAAACGGTGTAACTGGTTGGGGTGCATATGAACCATATTGTGACGACTGAGTTACGTAACATGACAATGTCATGCAACGTTTAAACTAGGTTGGCATCAATTATCAACCCTCGGCCGTCGTTCCTGGCGGAGACCTCGCTAAGGTGCAACGAGCCGTGGCAATGCCTGGCAAACACAAGCTCCATCGTTGAAGCTCTCTCACAGAGGCCAAATCGCAAATCCGACGGTGTGTTTGGTAAGCGAGCCTACACGTCCACGTAATTTCAAACTCCATTTCCCAGTATCGAAAACGGCCCACGAGAAAACTATCGCAAAAAAGCAAATACAAAAAAAACAAACATAAAACAAAAAACAAGGCAACTTTCAATTGCAGAGGAACGACCGGTTGCGTGTAGAAAAACGCTTTGACTATACGATCCTGTCCGTCCGAGCGGACCAATTGTGCGGATTTACAGGAGCAGTTAAAAACATACGCCGAATGCAAAAAAAAGAACCAAAAACACGGATTGAAAATCAAAGACGAATGGACGATAATTACGTAGTGATTAAAATCCAGTTTCTACTTTTCGCGGTCGAAATTTATATTGTCCTTGAAAACGAGAGAGAAAGTGGTTGGATGAAAACAAAAAACGGGAATTTTATTTTTAAAAGAGTTGATTTATTGAATTTTTTCTGATCGATTCGGGGGATGTTTTTTGGACTTGAATTCGTGTCCTTTATTGGAAAGTATCGACAGAGATACAATCCCCGGACGCGACGGCCGAAGCTCTGATCGACTTAAGCTTCTTTTTTTTGCGCGCACAAAAATATGAATCAGACTATATCCAAATCTGCGACGCAGTAATACCGGCTTAGGCACTCGGGTCACGTTTGCTGCCAATATCTCGATTCGTATTTACCTTGCAAACATTACAATTTAAACTGTGATTACTCGGGACTTTTTCTTAGCTCGTAGTCTGTGCTCTCTTATATGACACACTGATGAGAGCATGAACAAGAGTTTATCGAAGCCAGAAAAAATTGTTCGATGAACATAAAACTTCTAAATAACTAATCACATACAAACTTAAATCATATATCAAACTTGAATAAGAACAAATTCATTATTAAAATTAAATTACAATAATTGGTAGAAATAATTGAATTATTTTCAGATCAAATTTTCCGATATTGAAATTGAATGAATTATGAAATTCACACTTGAGGGGACATTTTCAATTCTTTTCAACAAGTTCATATATAAAAGCGATAGAATTGACTTTCATACCACTCTATTATCCTGTTGTATTCAATTTTGCAATGTCTCCCTCTCTCTGTCTCTTTTTTTGTATTATTTTGTCGACAAGATGCATTGTACACACAGCTCTGTAAACTCGGTTTATATTTTTTTTGCTATATAAAATAAATGAAAATGCAACTTGATCCAGTTCGAGTCTCCTTTCAAGCCAAGCACTCGCGCAAAACTGCGATTTTCCATATCGATCGGCCTGGCATTTGTATGAAAATGACAAAAGGCACATCAGGGCTTTTTAAAGATTACGCTCTATTTCTTGTTTGTTATTGATTTCGCATTGCCAGCACAGTTCTCTGATCTCGTGTACCGAATTCAAGTCGTCGTCGATAACTCGTTATTCGCGTTCATATTATATATGGCAAACATATTTATCATTCAAGTTACATACAATATACATTAAAAGCGGCGCTAATCTCTTTGTTTCATGAATTGGTAACTTATGTAAATCAATTTAATAGGATTTCCACACGTTCCAAGCCGATATTCATAAGTTTCGAATATCAATGCTCGCTCGTGCTCTTTTCAGTGGCTGCTTCGCATTCGCAGGTGTCAACGAACCCTACCGGACTCTATTGTTCAACAAACATGAAAAAAGAACATCAAAATCAAAAATATATACACAAATATATAAAAAAAAAGATTTTCAAAATAGAAAATAAAATAACCAAAGTATACACTTCTATATAAGTGTATAAATTAGTATTCTATATAAGTGTATATATATTTTATTTGTACAATATTTTCAAACTTGATTGACTGTTTTTTTCCGTACTAACGAATTTAGTTTTCGTATTTCCGACTCTATTTCTATATCAAACAACGCTTTTCATTTGTCATAATTATTTGCTCATTTTATTTTTTTTATTTGTGTTTCTTTATCTTGTTTCATCTATTACTATTGTTTTGCCATTGTTTTTGTTTTAGTGTTGTTACATTAAATTGTCCATTTTTAGTTGATGTTCAATTTGGTCCCTTTTTCTGTTTTTAGTCACTCTAGCATTTTTGTGAAAGCGCTTTTACAAAACTTGTCATCGGACTAGATTCTCTCACGGTTGACAAATAGTGCATAATAAAGTGCCCTTTAAGGGGGTTTAACTATCAGCGGCGTCACGTGCAACTTTTATATTTCAACGCGGTGCCTCTCGCGACATTCAAAATGTTGGCGAGTACATCACTATTCCGCGACCGTAGAGCGTGTAGCTCATTGCCAAGGGCGATTCGTATGCTGAATGGCTGTCGGGTGTAGTATTAGAGAAGCTCCAGTGCCGAAACCCGGTAAGGGCTTGTTTTAAGTTGCGCCAGAGGAACAACACGAAGCGCCAAAGAGGGTGCTTGCATGTTGCAGCCAACACGCGCCACTCATAAACTATTCTTTCCGAGTCTCGACTGCAACCTTGTCCGATCCTGGATTGCGTTGAGTCCATAAAAGTCACGTGGAGGTTCTGATGTGATAATCGCATCTCAAAACAATGTTCTCTATCATTTTTGGAAACAGAAAAGAAATATGAAAAACAAATTTTATATAAAATGTTTAATATTATATCTGAAAAGAATATCAAGGATATAAAATTTGGTAGTATTTTTTATATTGTTAATATCATACAATATTTTAATAGTTACAAAACTATTGTTTCGTCGTCATATCAGTTTGACATCATTTTCCGTCTCATTTATTTTTTATACTAAAAATCATCAATAAAACTGATCGAACGTCTTGAATAAATTAATCCATTTACGGCGCCTAACGCCATCTGTTAGCTTAACTGAAACTATGCCGTCGGTAAAGGCCCTGTTTAAAGATTCATCAGTGAGCACACACATTCCTATGCTCTGCTGATAAACAAGACTATAGCTCGTAGAACAAATTCATTTCATCTCAAAATAATTCCAAATTTTCGTCTGCATTTATGGCCAAAATGCGTTTCGTCACTGCGAAAAAATATAAAAAGGTACACCTACTTTTATATGCCTACACGCACTCTGAACTGAAGACGTTCAATATCAAAAGAATACATCCTAACCTATCGCTGATACCTGTACTAAAATCACGCTGATAAACGCAACTTATCACCTGAAAAAAAAAATTATTGAAAAAAAAATACCGCAGTGCATCGATCGATTTGTTTCTATTTTTTTTTGGTTATTTTGAATTTTAGTTCGGTGTCACGTGACATAACCTACTGCCCTCTATAATAGAATGACAAATAAAAAGGAATCACCGCCGATATTGCTTGTGTCCGCGACGTGAACGTAGTTTATCACATGTACTTACTACAGAATAGAAAATAGAAGTGTAGAAATTGTACACATTATCGTTTAAACAACACAAAATCACGATCTTGTGAAAATGCCAAGTGCAAACGACGTTTTGTATTATACCCTCATTGGGAATCCTATAAGTTCAACTGCGCTTCAATGCGCTAAAACAGTAAGTGTGAAACTGAATGTTTTGGTTTCGTCCTTTGTTTTCAAACCGGTGATAGCAATTGATAATTTATGTAAAATGTACGCTGTCATTCTATTATTTCATTTTTTAATGAAGTGATGAAAAAATTATGATGAAAAATTTCAAAAATTCTAAAATTAAATCTCCAAATCAAATGTTAAATTAATTTTAAAGTTTTTATTTATATTACAGTTGACAAATGCCATGGGCCTCACAAATACAAGGGGACAGAGAATTGTCAACGTTCCACCGCCTGAACTTCATCAACTTGCTGCAGCACATGGACCTTACATCAAATTGGCTGCTCTGAGCGGAGCCGCAGCTGTGTGTATTGGAGCATATGCAAGTCATCGTAAGTAACCCACTGATTAGAAAAATTATGCAAATAATTATTAACAAAATGACAACTAAAATTTATTCAAAATTATATATTGTTACAGGACTATTTAATGATAGAGAAAATAGGGAGAATATTATAGAAAGACAAAAGACGTTTGAAATAGCTAGCAGGTACCATTTTTATCACACGATTGCAATTCTGGGGATTCCGTTTGTTAAGTACAAGTTCGTGGTAAGTACTTTGAACGCACGTTTTGTCAATATTTGATATACCTTTTATTTTCATTTCCACATATTGTCAATATTTTTTGTTTGGTTTAGTTTTGATATTAAACGATTGAATTTTTTTCAGCCTGCAACCTTGATGCTGTCGGGTATCTTACTATTTTGTGGATCGCTGTATCATTCGGCTTTTACAAATGATAAAAAATTGGGCAAACTACACTCCTATGGGAGGAACTTGCTTTATCCTCGCATGGATTGGCATGTGTCTATAACATCCTTTTAGATTAAAAACAACGAAATTTAACATGTTAAGAGATAGTATTACATTTAAGATTAACAATTAACGAGTCATATTTTTGTTAAGTAAATCGAAAAATTAGATTCTATCAAAGAGCATGATCTGGTTAACATGCATATAACGTTTAAATGTTATCAACTTTTATAAAAATGTGATTATACGGCGAACCAAATTTACCCATATTTAAAAGGAGAATAAAGTTTGACAAGAAAATTATAAAATCTTTGAGTTGATTGCAATCTGCACTTTAGCAGTTTTCCGAAAAAAAATTACTTTTATCCTTGATAATCCACCCAGAATAAATTCCGCAGCGATTATATAATCTTGAAGTGACGCGAAAGATGTAATGTTTAAAATACAACTCCGAGGAGACGTTGTGATAAATGTCACCGAATTTTTTCTAAAACGTCATTATTGAAGTGTTAACAATAATTATAAACAAATGTTAAACCTTTGCACTATTGAAAGAATAAGCTCGGAGTGGGGGAGATGGTGATGAGTCAAGGACGTGTGATACACCGAGCTTACAAAACATTCGGCCGAAACAATTTCAGTGTTAATCGAAACTTGAAACAGTAAACAAAACTCGGCCGCCTTTTGTTTTAAGATGAGTCTCATGAGCGATGAGAACGGCAATACGAAGGAAAGTTCAGACGTTCGGCTAATTGAAAATTTAAGTGAGAAAGCTGGTTCATCCTCTTCCTGGTACATCCATTTGAATACTCTTTTAATTTTTGTTTACGCATAATATGTCAATCATAATTTATGTGTTTAAATAATTTATGTTTAATTGATAATGTGTTTTATGTATAATGAACAAATTGAAATTAATACCTCGTGTGTGTTTGTGTGTGAAAAGGTACGGTAGCATCGAAAATTCTAGTGTCGAACATGCGAGAGTGACCATTTCGCCAGTGCCGATCAAGAGTATAAATAATGCCCTCAAAAGTGGTAACGAGAAGAATAATTTATTACTGCCAAGACACAATCCTTCGAAGCTGTACCAGTCTCTGCAGGACAGATATTATGATCTCTACAATATAGATCTGGTCAAGGTGTCGGATGAGTTGATACATTTTTTCATACAAGATTATCGAGTTGCTCATGTAATCAATAGTAATTAATTGAACCAAAAAGTGCCGCAGTATTGATACGATGCATGGCTTCGATCTTGACACAAATCAGACCTTTTTTTGCAAAAATTAAATGATTCATCCATTCAGAAAATAAAAATGTAACAGACGAAAAATAATAAGAAAAAAAAATTTTGACGGTTGTGTTGTTACTGATTTAAGATTTTGAACGAGGAAAAATGCAACGAGTTGCAAGCAGCGGTACTGAGAGATACAAGGCCAAAACAAAATTCAATTGTAACAATGTAAGTATCGCGCTATATTTTCGCAATCACATTTATTAATTATTATTATCATGTACTTATTAATAACTCGTTAGACATTGTAAATAATAAAAGACAATGCGCGTGAGATAATGTTAATCATGTTTCACAGTTTCACAATGTATGTACGGTCGTGAGAGAAAAAAAAATTAGAAATTTTACTTTCGCCATATCAGTTTGCAAATGTTCAATCCAGTTTCTTGTTTGCAGATTTTCCATCTGGAACACAATTTTTGGGATCGTCTTTGTTGACCATGCCTTGGGGCATCCTCATGGCCGGACTCATACCTGGAATTCTACTCATTTTGATGATGAGCGGTCTTTGCCTGTACACTGCCCACAAATTGCTACAAGTCCATAAACATCACGGTCGAATATTGAATCAAAATTTCATTTTTGAACAGCTTCGTTTTTCATCAGCTTCTTTTTCAATCGACTTTTTTTTCAATAGCATCTTTTTTTCAACGGCTTCTTTTCTCATTTATATCATGGATGCAATATTTCAAAGATACCCGCAAGAGTAACTCCGTTAAAAAGTTACATCATTTTCTAAGTACAAAGCGCGAGGCTGTGATGGATTTATTTGACGTTTTTTCATTTAATTATATACATTGTTGTTGCAGGGGGAGGCGAAAGACTCGAAGTGATTGAACTTAGCCGAGTCTATCTCGGTCCCTGGGCTTCGAATGTAGCAAAAATTTTTAGTATTACCGTTCTTTTAGGATCGACTATTACCTACTGGATTCTCATGTCCAATTTCCTATTTTTCTCTGTCAACTTTTTGTACGGTATGCTATCATGATCTCATATTAAAAAATCAATTAATTATCATTTCTCTTATAAAATAGAAACAGTTGGGGTAACTGTGATATCTCAGGGTAGATATCACACGCAAAGAACTTAATTAATGTGAAAAATAAAATTCCTCTGTTCGGACTATTATTGAATCTAATTGAGAATAAAGGGTCACATCTACCCCACTTGTTACAGTTACCCTAATTGCCTTTACTTAATAATAATTGAACAATTTTATTTTAAAGATGTCATATCTGGCAAAACAGCAGACTCGAATTTTAATACGACCTCTGAAGGTGTGTATTTAATTTTTCATCTTCAATAAATGTTGTACATCTGTAATATTTTTAATTTTGAATCTTTATCTGACATGATTATTTTTTGTACTTTTAAGTTCTGTGCCCCAAAAAGGACGTCCGGTTGAACTCGACTTATGAACAATCTCTGGTACATTTCTACGCCGACGACTTGGGACCAGCTTGGGACCTTTTCAAAACCGTTCCCTTGTTTCTTGCTTTCATTATATTTCCACTGCTCAACTTCAACAGTGTCACATTTTTTATGAAGTTCAATTCTTTGGGTATGCGCCCACAAAATTGCAACTATTTTAATCAGTAGAATTGAAAAAAAATTTTTTTTGCAGGGGCTGCGTCTATTCTATTTTTAGTGGTTTTTGTCCTCATAAAGTCAGCATCTTGGGGCATCAACATGAGCAACGAAACTTTTGAGACAAATTTGAAACTCCGCTCGACGTTTCCAGTCTTGACGGGCATGCTGTCATTGTCATTTTTCATCCACAACATCATTATCAGTATTATGAGAAGCAACAAGGACCAACACAAAAACGTACAAATACCTTCTTACCTCAATAAAAAACAAACTGTTAGACGTAGCTATGTAATTCTTCTCACTTTTTCAGGGAAGGGATCTGACAATCGCATATATCTTAGTGACAGTTACGTACACGATTGTTGGCGTTACCTTTTACCTCTGTTTCCCACTCGGCAAATCTTGTATAGAAGATGTAATTGATACTTTAATTTTTTTCTCTTCGATTGAAATTCAATTCAATTTTCCATTACACACATTTCAATTCATTTTATTTATTTATTAATTTAATTTATTGAATTGAATTTAATAATTAAATTTATTTCAATCTAATGACTTTTGACCTTGAAGTTTTGATTTTTTTTCAGAATTTTCTAAACAATTTTGAAAAGTCTGACGTCTTGACAGTGACAGCACGGATGGTGCTTTTCTTTCAGTTACTGACAGTTTACCCTCTGATTGCATACATGCTGCGAACTCAACTGCTGTCAACGTTTTTCAAAAAGTTGAACGCCGTCAGAGGGTGCGTCGTTTTTGTAAACGTCCTAATTGTGATAATTTGTGTTCTATTTGCAACATTTCTACCTCGCGTCGGTACGATTATTAGATACACCGGAGCTGTCAGTGGTTTGATATACATTTTTACCTTGCCTTGTTTGCTACATTTGCTTATGGTTTATTGGCAAGGCAAATTAACCACGTGCTCGGTCTTTTCTCACACGTGCATACCTATCATAGGACTGTTGAACTTTGCCAGTCAATTCACTGTCAACGAAGATTGATTTTCTATGTATAAACGCCGTTTGAATAAATGGAATACAAAATCGAACTTTATTGTTTTTATTTATTTTAAAATTGGTATTTTACAAGTTTCAAACATAGATATAGATTAGAGGGATATAATAAAATGTCATCGTTCTATTTGTATATATAATATGCATTTTATTGTTTTGCATACTTTGATATACAGTTATATGTATGTATCATATTGTAATCAATTATAACATCTCACGAAATGACAAGAATCGAAGATTAGGATTGAATTTTGCAAACAACTGAACTAGGTGATGATTGAATCTTTGCCATTTCGTACGACGAGTAACTAGTTCATAAAAAATATTAGACCAAAAAACTGAAAGCACAAGTATCTAAGACCTCGTTTTAGTATACTTTGCTAAATCACATATATTTTATTTTAATGGTTCGTTCATTTTAAAATTGGTGTTTATAGGCACGATTCGTTTAGATTTTTCTTTTTTATCAATTAATTAACATTATTTTATCAGCTATGCTTTTGAACAATTCGTCTTTTTCATAAAAAGGTACATACGAATATATGTAAATATTCTATTTATCAAAGTACGATGTATGAAAGAATAAATAATTCCTCGCGCTATTTTTAAACAAAGATCCTTAAAATACTTTTCCCCTTTTTTGTCTCTTTTATTATTTTATTATTATTTTTTTTTTTCAAGTAACAATGCAAATCTTTTTTGGAATGAAATATCGTCTTCAAATTCGTTTAAATTTCATCTCGGTGAAATCAAAAGAAAGATTAATAGATGGACTCTTATCACATCACTTTATAGATCAAGTAATTTATCATTGGTGATTAATTGACAAGATTGTTACATTTGCGTAATTCTACGCCGATGGGCGGACTATTTTAGAATGAGCAATCGTTCAATGTTTCATACAGAAAAATACTTCTTCAATATAACAATGTTCTTTTTTCGTTTGCCTTACAGGTAAATGAAAAGTATGTGCAAATGAAAAAGTTCTGAAAGTAATCGATGACGCGACTAATATCAATTCTCGTGAAGTTTGATAAAATTGATTTGTCTAAAAAAAGACGGGAAATACAAAAGTTGATCGTTCTGTATAACAGTCAAACAATGGACTTTCAAATACAGCGTGCTATTTTCATCTGCTCTTTTTTTTTTCCTCCGATGCGCTGTTCTTTTCATTCTTGGTAGAAACTTGGAAAAATCGTTTAGAGTAGAGTATACAAAAACTGCAGTGTGCACATTCAAAGAGTGCGAATTTGTCAATGCACAGCTGTTTCTTTAATCGTTTATTAAATGCTAGCCTACGTGTAGTTTAGAATCTCTTTATCTGGACAGTTTTAAATTTGTTGTGCTTTATTATTATTTCACGTGAGTCTGTTCGAATAATCGTTTCGGTCAAGTTTGTGTGGTTCGAATTTTCTAAACACCGAGTTGTGCGCGTGTCACTTTGCAAAATTGAACGAAACATTATTGAACAAATTCTCACATGAAACGAGACGTTTACAACCGTTCATTTAAAATTGAACATCTCCTCCTCTAACATCCATTCATTCAGTTTTTTTTATCGCAACAAAGTTATACATATATGTATACTTACTATATATATAATATTAAAACGTATTTATAAATCATCCAGAGAATTATTAACAAGTATACAGTATTCGTCATCTACACCGCAGTAAATTTGAATGTCGGTAAAAAGAAGAGTTATTGACCTGTTGCAAAGGCCAACAAACAGGGTTGGTAGCTCAATTCACTCTAGCAACATTAAAACGTGATTCATTATATCAATGTACAATCAAAAAATTTGTGTTCTATATAAATATTCGTAGCACAAATATAGAACCGGGTAAAATATATATTAATTTCAGATACGCGAAACTCGCTAATTGATTCTTCGATAATTCAAGCACCGATGCAATTTCAAAGATTCTCGCAAGATTTTCAATTTCAGATTCTCAACGTTGTTTTTCTGTTGTTTCTCAAATCAACATTCTAAAACGTGCTGTCTGATTAACAACAATAATTATGTTACACCCTTATATCGTTTTTTTTAAACTATCTGCTTTATCGAACAAACTGTCAATTATATATATATCTTACTTGATTATGAATGAGTACCCATTGATATACAAAATTAACGTGGCCGAGTTTTGATCTTCGTTTGATATATCCGAGCGAATAATAAAATTCTACGATATATACTACCATTGAAAAATTGTTTGTTACCTTTTTTCCTGAACTGAAACGTGAAAAATATTCGATATGTGTCAAATAAGTCTGAATAAATAGTTGAGTATAAAAAAAAGCAACGCGAAAACCAAAAATAGAATCTCAAATTCAATCAACACTTTTAAAAAATCTATCGTGATTATTAATTGTAAAAATACTTTCTAAAACTCGGTTTATAGATCGTTGTTTGAATGATATATAAAGGTGCAATCACCATCAGGAGGAAACATCGTTTCTTTTTTTTTTTTTCTTAACGAGTGTCAATTTTTTGCTTGAGATTTTCTTCATCGCCCATTTGAGATTTCTTTATCACCTGTAAATTCGCAGTTTAGAAAGTAAATTTGGCACATGTATATACTTGTAATATTCGTAAGTACGCTTAAAATTACGTGGTTTATCTCCTATTATATACACCTCGTAAAGATATACAGATTAAATTGAAAAAACCTTGGACACCGTCATGATCAGAACACAAGGAGCTTTGACGTGTGATTCAGTTTTGAAAAACGAACACTTTGTCGATCTTGCGTGTGAAACGAAGCAAAAATTGAACGAACGAGATAAAAGAACTAAAAAGAGGATGCAGTGACCTTACTCGCCAGGGGAGTTGTGAGTAGCAAGTTGCACATCGTTGAGCATTGATAAGGACGTCAGTTGTCCGCTCGGTCGTCGCGTGAATTCCAGCATGGAACTCTTTGGCCTGCCGATGTTCCATCCCCCGCTGTGCGATGATTCATCCTGGCAAATAAAACGAAAGGAATCGCATTATCTTCGGCGCTGTACAAAATGGATGGCAAAGTTGATTATACGTACAATGAGTAGATGCTTTGCGATGGGCGGCAAAGGCGGTTTTAATAGCTCGACGTCGCTCAAATTGCAAGATGATGTGGAGGGTGGCAAGGGCGGGGGCGGCGGTTGCGGCAACTCTGCTGGCGACGGCAGGCTCATTGAGGACTCGTATCTCGGTGGCTGAACAGGCGGCTGTGCTCGATGACTGTTCAGCGTCGAGCCGAGGATGAAACGTGCCAAGCTATCGCAACAGCCCGAGCACATGTCCGTCATCCCTTGTCGGAGCCCACGGTGCAGTGTCAAAAACAGTGCAGGGTTCACGAACGCGTGCACATACGCGATGTGCAGTGTTACCTGCGTTTCATCAATTATTTTTTATCCCACAAACTTACGTAACATTTTCATTAATGTATTTTTACCAAACTTTCACAGGAACAAAAATGTATGTATACTCCATATACATGCCATATATAAATTCATTATTGATTTTACAACACCACATGATTCGAACTGATTTTGATTTTTTTATTATTATTAGTCACTGAACGAAATATGCAAAATATCAAATTTTTTAATAAAAAATTCAAGGTGACACCTTTTACCCCCATGTGTCACTCTTACCCCGGTTGACCCTAAATAAAGTTTTTTTTTTCGATGAAATTTATATTAATTTTATATTTAATTTATAAAACTTATTATTTAAATTATTTTATAATAACGACTAAACATTTAATATAAATTATCCAATTTATATTATTTATATTTGTTTGGTAAAACTTATACAATTTGATGTGATAAAAATTATCACAACTTTTTTTCTTTGTGTACCCGTTTCATTTTCATGAGATGTGGTATTTTTAAGATGAACATATGTTTTGAAATAACCGCAATTGTGACAGTCCGGTGAATTGGCATTTTATAAAAGTTGAAATTTTTCTATAAATCAAAAATTTAAATTACAGTTTGAAATAATTAAAAGGATAAGCAACAAATTATTGTTTTGAGTGAATGTGAGAACGTAATTATGGTAGTGTCAGATATTACCCCACGTGTCACAATTACCCCAACTGCTTCTCCAGTGGAGCAATTGGGATAATTATAACATCTTGGTGTAAATGAATCTCAAATAACTTTGCAATTTTGAACAATAACATTTCTTACGGAAAATGAGTTTCTAAGTTTCTTGTTATGAAATCAAGGAGCAACTAGGGTAATTGTGACGACAGGGTAATTTGTGACGAACTAATTGTCATTAATGAATTGCAAATAGTGTTCTGATATTTAAAGAGAATATTGTTCCTTGTTGGAATTTAAATTATATAAAATTTGTTACTTTTGAAATTCTCATTTACGGCGACAAAAATCATTGGTCTTTTAAAGTTCAGCTCAAAGTCAGTTTTACGATTTTAATTATTCATTTACTTCGTTAGAATCCGTTTGACCTAATCCAACCATTTTGTTGAGTGATATTTTACTGTGACACCTTAGGGGTAAATTTAAACCCTCAAACAACTTTGTAATTGAAAAAAATTTAAATTATAATTACGTATAATTAAACTGAAAATTTCTTGTTATTATGAAATCTATATAAATCTAATTAAAAACCAATTAGTAAGCATAATTTCGATAGTCACATTTACCCCGGTTGTCACAATTACTTCGAACTGAGCTGAATGTTTTATACACCTTTTTGCAGTCAATTTTCTTTTGGAAAGTAAAAGAAATACTAAATCATTTAAAAAGGAAACGAGGAAGGAGGTAAAGGGAAAAAAGAATCATGAACTGCATGAAAATAAGTCCAGACAAATATGCTGTTAGGAGAAGAAGAATCTTTGCAGTGCTAAATTGTGTTGGCGACTTGAATTTTAATTGACAGCATCGTGCTCCGCATGTGAACTATATATTTTCTTTGAGATCCATCTAACAAGGGCAATTTTGAAAAATTGATTGAAAAGGGGGAATGATTCATAAGATATGTCGGTGGTATAGGAAAAAAGGGATCTGGTAAATGATTCAATAACGACTTTCAGAATCCCTTTAGGAATAAAGTTTTTTTTAAAGAGGAAGAGACAGCATCGAAAGGTCCATTAGTGTGTCGTTGAGTAGTAAGTGAATTCACATTCTTTTAAATAGAGAAGAAGCTTGATCCACTTTTCAACGTCCTTTGTTAGACAAAAGTTACCGCTTCTAATTAAAGAAGCCCCATCTCAAAATAAGATGCAAGTCTTAATTCGAGTGATAAAGAGTCTCCTCCTCCTCCCACTGCTTGCATTCAATCATTATTTTCCCGGCTAAATTTTCGATGTTCAAGCATTATATATAGAGAGATTTTTCTACTTAATCTTATTAAAAGTGATTCCTAAGCCGAGAATATTCAAGACAATCATCCTCCAGATAATATCTGGATATAAAGTGTTGGCACAGAAGAATGATGCGATATAATCTTTTCTGAATTTCTTCGAGCCGATTTAAAGTCAAATTTTTTCACAAAAACAATTTTTTTTTTGTTACTAATATTTGTTTCCGCATACATTTTGGCATCGAATTTTTCGCAAATCATGAATATCGTGAGATATGAATAATAGAAAATGAGCGCGAGAACTGAATTTTCTTTTTGCCCAATAATATAAAAGTTTTCTAAAATGGATTGTAAAGATATTGGCGGGATATGATACTTGGCGTTCGCGTATGGAACTGGCCGCCCGATCTATATCTCGCTCGTAACTCCGGCGGCATCGCCAGTTTCGCAATTTGTGGCATGTTTGTGTTTGCTCGCAAGTCTTGTTTGTTTCCCGGCGAGAATACGGATAAGCACAACCCCCACCAGTCGGAGACAAATTTTTGATGCAATTCATAAAACGTGGCACAGTTGTTTTAATTTGATCTCGTCATTTTTTTATTATCACAAAGGAAGCTCTTACTGCACAGCATAATGACGAATCTTTTCTCCCTCGTATATTTGAACATTTATCATCCTCATAAAATAAAATCTTGATGAATTATATCTTGCGTTTGCTCGCCGGTGACATTTAAATAAAAGCCAGTCGAAAAAAGATTGAGAGAAAAAAAGAAGCAAGAGGGAGATATAATTTTCAATCACATTAGAATCGGAGCTTGGAAAAGTTTACCCTCGAGTTTACCAGGTTGTTGTATTGTTGACGCTCTTGTTCTCCAAGAGCCGAAACTTTAGATCAAAAACTGGAAGGATAAAAAGCAATACCGGAACAAAGGGAAAGTAATAATAATAATAAATGGTACCTCGTATCCAGTGGTGTTACCGATGACAGGATGATGAACCAAGATAACAAAGAATAGAGGTCCCCAGAAAATGACGTAGGCGGCTGTTATTACGAGAAACATTTTCACCCTTTGTACGCCTTCGCGCTCCATTCTCTGCAGATAATTGCGCATCTTTCTGTGCTCCTCTAGTGCACCGGTTCGCTGAAATGTATTTCACACGAAAATGTTGTTATTTTCTTTTCTCTTACAATTTAAAAGCGAGCAAAAGTACTTACTTAAAACTTAAAAAAGGAAGATGAAAAAGCAAAGAAATTGTTGTAAAGCAAAGAAAGGTACCTTGCTATTTCTTCGAGATCCAGATGCATTTGGATCGTCAGGATTCGAGCTCATGTGACTCCCTGTGACGCTCACGAGTGTGGTCAAAAGTCCTGTGACCCTGACCTTTGACAAGAAAATTTATGTGGTAAAGAAACTGACCGAAGCCAATTTTCACAACTCAAATGGCAAAATTTACACTTAAATTAAAAGACGAATTATTAGTAGATTAAATAACAAGTCAGTATCATAAATGGAAAACATTAACATTTATAAATGGAATTATTAATGCGATTATAAAACTAATTGATAAATATATCATAATTTATATTAATAATTAATTTTAATAAAAGTTGAACTCTGAAAAAAATGTTTTGTGAATATTGTCGAAAAAAGAGAGAAAAAAATGTCATAAATATTTTACAAGATATGAGTATATTTTTATTTAATAATCCATCCATCGATGGGAGCACGATTTTTACCATTTTTTTTTTTTTTTTTTTTTTTTACACCGAGGAAAAAGAACGAATTGTCGTTACCCGGTAACAACGAAAAATATTGAGTCAATTCAACTGAAAATTCTGCTAATACAACAGCATTTTCAGACATCAGTTGATCCAACTGTTTTCGTCCGTCGATCACGAATTTTCCGTTGTTTTAACTTGTTCGATTTCTCTCGGTATATTCCCCCTTAAGGTGGTTCTAGCGTGACAATCAAATAACATTTTTTTTCAAACAGCAATTAATTCCTCTTTTTTTAATTTGCACACCTCTTTTTCCCGATTTTATTAATCAATTCATGCCTTGTATAATCGTTTAATAAAACATTCGACATTATTTAAATAATACATTTACGGAAAAAAATTGCAACACAGACGTGAATTGTTAAAAATTTAAAGACACTTCAAACTGCAGTTATTCAGTTTATAGACAATATATTGATAATATATTGACAATATATGATGTTTTTAATATAGGGTTATTTATATCCATTTCTGATAATTTGTACTCCGTTTGACCGTATAGTTTAGAACCACGTTGAAAAATGTGAAACAAAAAAAGAATAACTATGTATATACGCACTGCTTCAACGTTGGCCTTTGTTAAATCCTTGTAGAGCTTCCGCAAGTGGAAGAAAGTCAAAGCAACGCAAATGATATTAATAACGATCCATAAAACATTCAAGATGTAGTGCCTAAAGGGCCCATGGATGAGGGGGCAACTCGGCGCGTTGTGGCTGGTCTCGGTGTTGGCGGCAAGTGCACCGCTCAAAAAAGTCGGTCCTAAATTGATGGTTATGCTCGCGAACCAGATCATAAAAGTTCCGAATAGCACACACTGCCAACGAATTTGTATCATAAATTTCGAAACTTTTTAACGAACAATGTGAACAAAGATAAAAGTTATACAAATATATTTTAATACCTGGGGTGAGTCCATTAATAATGGCCCAGTTATGTCAGCCTCGTCGTCATTGTCCGGAAACACCGGGCTATCGTTCAGCACCGTGGTCAACATATTTACCGTTGAAACTGTCACCAAGAGCAGAAACGCCGTCTCAACTAGCGAACATTTATTTACCGGTTGACAGTTGAGTATACTGCTGCCAAGTGGCAAAAGTATCGCTGCTCGCGCGCAATCCACACAGGCCTGATGAAACAATAATCCTTGCGACCATCTATTAAAGATCAACATTTTATTCTAACGAATGTCAAACACTGCATAATCAAGATAAACGAGTTCGTTGAATTTGCGTTTCAAAGTTCAAAGTTAAAGTTTATTCAAAGTTCACATTACAGATTTAAATTTTTAATGCCTAAATTTGCATCAAGTTTTAAATGTCAACGTTAACATTTGAGTTTGAGCTTCAAGTTGACAATCCAAATTCCAAGTTTTTAATTCAAGTTTAATCAAGTTTAGATTCAACATTTAAACTTCAAGTTTCAATTCGATAAGTTTTCGTGTGACGTTCTAATTTAGAGTTTTGAATTGAAGTTTGAATTTGAATTTTGATTGTACGGTTCAAATTTCAAGTTTAAGTAAAGTTTCAAAATCCAAATTTGTTTGTTTGTTTTTGTTCTGATTGGTACCTTCGCAGTTGCCTTTTTGCTAGTATCAAAACCATGAGGATGATATTAGTGCCCATGCCCAAAGAGCCGAGACCAAAAATGACAGTGGCCTCTGTGATTCCGCCTGGGTGGCATTGAAAAACTTTGGTCGCATTTGAAGAAACATTACCCGACGCTCCGATGCCGAAACGCAAGTTGGCTCCTATCATCATCTCTACAATCCATCATATCAAATACAACTTTTCGTTTCAAAATATAGCTATACACTTGATAACTTGCTACAAATTTGGTGAGACCAAACTTTTTTTATCGATAATCATGTTTTACAATCATTTTTTACAAACGTTTTTTATACAACGACTTTTGTTCACTTTATCACACACACCAATATATCAGACTTGGTCCTCTGATAACGACAGTACACTTTTTCATCTTTTCTTTCCTATCCTCTCAAAGGGACTTTTGTTTTTTAAACGCACCAGAGTTTTCGTCTCGTTTTTTGTACTGCGTGTGTCGAGACAGTTTTTCTTCTCCCTTTTATTTTCCTTTTTCGTTTCTTTATTTATTATTTTTTATTTATTTATTTATTTTTTTTTGTTTGTTTGTTATTTCACTTCAACTAGAGCGTGGATTTCAAGTGCAACCTATATTTTAAACTAAATTTTATATACCTTAAAGAATGAAAAAAAAGAAGATTTTGTCCGAGACAAAAATATGAAAAAGAGTCAAGTGCTTTAACGACTACTTCACTTAAAATTGAAAGGACAGATGCGCATTTCTTCTTAGATGCAAAGACTCGCATAGAAAAGTTGTGCATGCATTCAAAACCCAATAATTTTATCAGTTCCTCTTTTCATTTCCTTTTCATGATATTCAACTTCTTGTGTCGTTGGTACAAGAAAAGAAACGTGCAGCACCAATAATATCATTGCACTTCGGTGGGATTTCATTAATATGAGTAAACAGTGAGTACGAAAAAGAAACTTTGACAAATTTTTTGAACCGCGTATACACATCGCACGAGAGAACAAATTGAAAAAGAAAGTTTTGCTACATACACTCGGGCCATCATCGCTTTTGAACCAATTTTCTCAACTTTTATGAAGGGACCAGTTGAAAATTAGAAAAATAAAAGTTGCACCATTTTTCATACACCCTCTACGGTATCAAAAATTTATCTATTTTATACGCTTGTAAATGATAAATAAAACAGAAAATTATAGAAATAAAAGAGAGAGAGAGAGAGATTTGGTGTACATTTAGATATAAATATAATGCGACGTACCTTTAAGAAAAGGCGACTGAAATTCAAATTTTTAGATGTGAAATGCACTGCATAATACGAACTAGTTGAAATGAAACATCAACATAGGATTAATACAAAACGCTATGGGCTAAAGAAAACAAAGTTTGTTCATTGAATTTTAGCGCTGGTGGTATGTACAGCTCGGCTTTTGATTGGTGATTATTTTATCATTGGTGCATGCGATTGCAAATGTAAATGAGTGGGGAAAAAAGAAATATATTTCAAATGAGAAAAAACGCACGAGCCCCGATGCTCTCGCTAACCGGGGCGAGAGTACACTGCGTTATCACTTGGAACAGCAACCCTCCACGATACCAACTCCATCTGCAACGTTGCAGCCACCCCCGGACCTGGCGCGCGCTTTTCTCACATCATCTCTCGCAGCCGCGCCTTATTTTTTCTTCAACGCACGCCCATTATTTTTACTAACCACTTGATTGATTTGAATAATTGCCTCTAATTACAACTAATTATTTTACTGCTCACTTACAATGTTTTTAACTGTCTGCCTTGTCGTTCAGACCTTCTTTTTTTTTTTTTTTTTTTAACGAATAGTAATGTATTTTTGCATTGCTAAAATATTGGTCATACGACAATTATTTATTGTTTTATTATTGATTTGATTGAATTCTTATTTTTTCTTCAACGCATGACCATTGTTTTTATAACCACTTGATTGAGTTGCATATATAATTACCTATGATTTCAAGTAATTATTTTATTGATCAATGCATGTTGTCAGTTGTTATTTATTATTACGTATTTATTTTTAAACAAAATGTAATCTGTATTTATAGAATGAAAAATTATTGGTTGTTAAATCATAACAAATATTTATGATTTTATCATTCATTTGATTGACATAAATTTTTATTAGCAAATATCGAAGTAAATTAAGAACAGATTTTTACTGAAAATTTTATCATTTTCTAAAAACAGCATTCATAATTTGTAAAATATAATTTATACAAATATGAGATGTAATTTAATTATATATGACAAATTGCTGCCAAAACTGATAATCAAGTATTTTTATATTTTTTATAAGTAAAATTTCAGTTAGGGTAATCAAATGGTTATTAATAAAATTTAAAAAATTTTAAATATAATTCGTTACTTTATATGAAATAAAATTAATCAAATGTTCTGATAACTAAATTGATATTGTCATATTTCCCACTTGTCACATTTACCCAACTCACTTTTATTCTCTTCCAATTTTTTAATTTTACAAACAAATCAATTTTCTTTCATTATTTTTTTTTTTATCAAACCAAAATATTGTGCAATCAATTTTGTTTTCGTACAGATATCCTGGAATTCCTATATATATATATTTTTTTGTATTAGTGCAAACTTTGAAGTTGGCGACTTACAATCGAAAACAACCTGAAGTTGTTCGACAAGTCATTAATCTTAGTGAACGTGTTCTTGTATATACAAACTATCGCGACTACGTCCAGAAAGCCATTTTTCGCTTTTCCTGTCATTGTCATCACAATACAAAAGCGATCATAACAAAAGCAATTTGAAAGATTCCGAAATTCTTGAGGGAACAGATGAAAACAAACGTAACCTTAGAACCACTTGAGATCATCGTGAAAAACGTCTCGAATTTTGTGTTTTTCACCTATGCCAATTATCAAAGTTCGGTTTTCGATTATTTGCGCAGTGCGTGAAATATTATTAAAAGATTGGGTTCACATAACCTCAAAAGCAATTGGCGCAGTTGAAGATAAACAAAATGCTTGATTCAGTTATATATCTTGACAATTCCATCCAGCCTTACGTTCGCCAAGTATTATTGCACGATCAGTTTGGTAATTATTTATTTGGAGCAAGTTGGTGATTTGTAATACCATCAACAAAAACTGAGGAATTTGTTTGTTTATTCCAGGTATTTTCAAAGAAGAAGTGCAATTACAAAAAGTTTGCAATTTCAATTCGGATCAGTTTTCACTGTTGATCCCGTACGCAAATAAAAAGTTGAAATGGGAAGTGTTTTTTGATCTGAATCATCTGCAACTCGGGCCTGACTTCAATTTCGACGACGATACATTTTTTACCGACCCTTCTGCACAGGACGTCGCCAACAATTTACCAAGTTTGGCCCAGTGGAATGCGAAGGATCCGAATGCACTGCTGAATGTGATCAAAGAATTATTGAATTATTACAAGCGATGTCAGGTATGAAACCTCGTGCCATTAGCATTTGCAAAATCGAAAATACTTTGGTCACATTTTTCAATCCATCACTCAAATTCTTCAATTAAATTTCTAATAAAAACTTTTTGTTTTTTGTATCATCATACAATTACGATAAAATTTAATTTATCAATTTTTCTTGTTATTTATATTATGAATATAAATTATGATGATTTGTTACAGCTGAAAGTATGCGAAGACTTAACGGACCGTCTGAAACTCGAGTACGAGACATTGGTGTCAGAGTTGAGTAGGCCGGATGACATCGAAGTGGTTGTAAATTCAGACAAAAACAGATTCGAGGCGTCGTTTCATATATTTTTGAATTTGAACTTCTTGAACTTGCCTTATCGAAAGTTGCAACCGTTCAAGGACCTCGCAATTCTAGTCATCACATTCCAAGTACCTGACTGTATGCTGGCAACTCCCAGATTGGATCTCACCGAGAACCTCAAAGAGACTTTACAAAAAGTTGGACCAATTGAAATCCCACCAATCGATGGGAATATGTTATTGATTGATTATGTTGCGGAAGTTAGAAAAATACTCGAAGACAAGGTAATTTGTAAAATTTTATTTGAATGTCTTGGAAATGGAATTTGTTTTAATCATAAACTTAAATCAAAAGAGTATCTAGTGAATTTTAATTGTTCAAATGTTTTTTTTTTGCAGATAAAAATGATATCCTGTTCCTTCAAACGAAAAATCGAATTTATATCACTCCTTCGAGTTTATCAGTCTGCGAGTATATTAGAATACGACAGCGAGGAATTCAGATTCATAACACTTCTGTTAAAAAATGGTTCGAAATTCTTCATCGTCAAGTTCGCGTTGCCAGAATTGTTCCCTCTGGACCCACCAGAAGTAACTCTGTATTCAGTTTATCATCTCAGTGGCATGAGAGTTGGACACACAATAAAAAATTTTGATTATGATAGTTCGTGGACAACTGAACAAATTGTTACCAGTTTATTCAGTCACATTCTGAATAAGGAATTTGAAAGATTCATGATTTTGTCATCCGAAAAGAAATTAACTTATTAGATGTTTGTTTATGATGATGTTGATACAACTCAAATGTACTGATTAAAAATATGATGCGATATTAAAATTTAACTATATTATTGTATTATTATTATTACTAATAAAAAGAATCTTTATACAAATAACCGTAATTATTCATCCAGCAATAATTCCAAGTTTGAACATTAAATTTCAATCAGTCGAAAAGTGGCACGGAAGAAATGCAAATTTACACTGATTGAACTCAATCAACAGCATTTATTGACATCCTTTTACACTTCTTATAAATATAACAAATCCTTCATCGGGTGCCTTACAGTAGATAAAATTTTTTTCTTACTGAATGTATTGATTTATCATCTATGATTTATAATTCTTATCGATCTATTTATATCATTTTGTACAAACCAAAAAAATTGAAATAAGCTATTGGACGCAAACTTGGCCTCATAGATTTTATGCTCAAAAAATTTTGGTCAAATCAAAAAATGAGAGAGAAATAAAGAATCTTGCATGATCAAATGCGAAATTACAATTATAATATATAAGTGTACATTTACAAGAAACATTACAAGTTTAATGTTGAAACCATCATACAAGTGATAGCGCATTAGAAATCATTCAAATCGACGCAGCGTCAATCAACTCATATCACCGGCTTACAATCTTGATAAGCCGCTTGATTCCACCTCCCATTGTGTCAATACCTTATTGTTTGACAACCGTATAAAATTATTTGTGTCCTGTCATCTTGGCAAGAACTCGGACAATCCACGTTGATTGACGCGCGTGTGCTTTTACATTTTATGTATAATATTTATAAGTTCATAATATTTATATCATTTTAATACGTCAACGCTATTAATAGTTTTATTATAACACTTGATCATCATTGTCTATACAATTAAAAGTTTTGTGTCATCTTACAAAGTTCCAAAGATTCAATTGTTATACTGGTTCGAAAACAAAAAATTTCGCCCGCTGTAAAATTAAAACTACAAAACGCGACACGATAGCAATAAATTACGTAATAACGAAAATACAAGATGGTATGATATGTATGAATATACACGCGCACATGTATACTCATACATATATACATAAACATACACAGCACGAGTGTTTGTTGCGTATGGATATCTAATTTGAATATAATTATATTATATATAAAAATATATGATAAGAAACACGTCCGTGATGGGGGAGTGTCGATAGAAATGTTTTTCCTCTCTGAGACACATGTCGTTGCTTTGGCTCTTTGTTTACGTGCAAGTACAATTTATACTGTGTTCAAACATTGTATATTAATCAAGATGGATACATGATGCTCGGATTTTCCATAGCTGGCAGCGGTAATGCGTTTCGTTCCTCTTCGACTCTCGCATCTGACAATTTTAGGAACTTGATTACTTTTTCCGTTGCAGCAATGCCGCAGCTACTGACTTCGTTCTAAAAATAACACGAAAAAGCATGTTTCATTTCAGTTTACACTTCCCTGCAATAACTATTTAGTATCTTGAAGTGATGTCAATTACTAACCGATGCCGTCAAGTTCATGAAGTTGAAGAATTTTTGAAGGGTTGTCACCATGGTAGCAAATTTCTTATCCGGAAGTTTACTTCGTACTAGAGATTCATGATCCTGAAAAAAAAAATTGCTTTTAGATTATTTGAATTCACGAGGCGTTGAAACTTTTGTTGAACAATATTTACCTTATTATCCATAACTAAGTATCCCAGTAAAAGTACCACATAAGCTGCTATTAAAGTATGCTCCATATGCCTTCCGGCTTTCTGCAACACTGAAATACACAATCACACGTGTTGGTTTTTACCAAATATCATAACAGTAATAATAAAACTAAATATACGGAACTCACGTTTAGCGACTGTTTCTTCAATAAATTCTTCTTGAGATTTCGTGGTTGTTGAAACGGTTTCTGTCTGTTCAGAATCCTTCTTCCCGTCCAAAATGGCATCTGTTTTTTGCTCTTCAGCTCTTGCCAGTTCTTCTTGTTTATAAAACAGTTCTATTAAAGCTTCGACTGCACTTTCTTCAACTGTAATATAATGATTATGCAAACTGTGAGTAAAAATTGAACAAAACATACATTATTTATGCAACAAAAATGCAGATCAATACCTTCTGAAACTTTGTTAGAAGGTGCTTTGGATTCAATAAATAATTGTTTGTTGTCGTCGCACTGCTCTACCAAGTTAATGAGCAGAATCAAGGCCAACATCATCATGTCAAAACGTTTTTCTTCGGGTAGAGATTCAGGCACACGTAGTAAAATATATAGACTACAATCAATGATTCCGGCTTGGGAACCCACTGTTTTACTTCCGAAAGCTGAAAAGAATGTTTTAGATCAATAACTATATCTCAACTGAGTAAATAAAAATCATAAGTTTGTCAGCCCTTACATTGTCGGTTAAATCGATGTGTGAGATTGATGAAAACTTTGACAATAGCAAACAGACATTCCCTAACTACAGCACCGGTTGAGCTTTTGTCACTTGGATCGAATATCGGATGGACACTGATCTCTCGACCACAAAGATGATAAAGACTGGCCAAAGTACTGACCAGAACGCCGTCATCGTATTTCAGCAAGTAAACTTGATTCTCTTCGTTCATATACGTAACCTGAGAACCAAATATTCAAACGATTATTTCAATGATCTGATTATGATGAAAGATACGTAATCGAAACCAACGTTTACAACTTACATTTTCTAAAACTCGTAAACATCTATCAACTTTGCGCAATTTGTCTAGTAGAGGATCGTTCCAGCCATTTTTCGGTATATCACTAATTATTATATGACGATGGCATTCCTTGATTGTTTTAACTATGTGTTCTAAGCCTCCGAGTTCTCTAAGCTCCTCCTTGAACCACTCGCCAGCACGTCGCGATGTTAAACTAAGTAAAGTCTCCATAGCTAATTGACCAACCTACAAAATCAAGTTCATTCGTCTTATCAAAAGTTCAAACGAAAAATTATATTCTGTGAAATTACTATCTGCGTGACTCACAGTAATGTTGTCAAGATTAAGGTGTTTCGCGTGTCCTTGTGCCTGAATATCGGCGCAAAGCTGACGAACTTTTTCCTTATTCTTCAACAGCTCTACACGACTCAGACCGCAGTCATCGAGAGCATCCTTGTGGCTTGCATCTGATTCCAACAGACTTAGCATCAACTCCAAACAATCCCGATCCAGGTCCATTGCAAGTCGGTCTTGACTCAGTACAAACATGACGGTTGCTGTGCACAGCCCGAGGCTCTGTTCAAAAATAATATTGATTTATTATTTTTACTTCACCGTTCGATTTACTTTATTTTTAAGACGACAAGCAAACATTCTTGTGCACAAAGAATACTATTTCAGGTCCTGTGTCGATAAAAAACGGTGCAACACTAATATTGGAAGGACCTAGGAAACGTAAAATATCGCCTGATACAATTCAGTGTTCCTACAATTTCATTATAAAATATTCATTTCCAACTCAGGACCTGACCTCGTTCTTTTTAATAGCCACTTTTACGAATTGCCCGAACAGTATTTTATCAGCTCCAAAAGATAAATCTACAAACTTGATCTTTAGTTGCATCATGCAACGCCTTGAAGAATTTAGCCACCGTGCCGTGGGCTCTGACATGCATGCGGAACGCCGGCGCCATGCACTTGCTCGCCAGTCTAATCGCCGAGAGACAGCGAGTGGCATTAGGATTGTTCTCCCTAAGAGTATCAAGGATGTACTCGACGTCATCATTGAATTCCTGAAACTCTCCGCTCTCCTGGATCTGATGCGCCTTCTTGACATTTTTCACCACCGTGTAGAACTGAAACAGACCAATAAATGTTTAACAATCTGTACAAATCATCCCTAAAACATCACTTCAATAAATTCACAAACAAAACCAGAAAGAAGATTACCCCTTTAACATTTTTGCCACATCTCACACTAGTGACAGCAAATTCGTCATCCAGATCAGGATCAGCGTTCTCAGGATACGTGGTGACCCGTATCAGTTGTGTGGAATCGAATTCCTCCTCGAAGGTCATCGCAGACTGAGTGTCCACACTGGACCCAGACGGCGCAATGGGAGCGCTGCTGGCCGGAGCACTCTGATCCTTATCCTTGTCGTTATCGCTCCACTTGTGCTTGTAAAGCGCCCGTCGTTTGCCGTTGGTCGTGCCGGCCTGGCGGCTCTTGAAAATACTGCCCTTCTTCGTTGCGGGTTTCACCGCGAGATCAGTCTGCCTAGGTGGCGCCGCGCTGTCCTCCACGTTCGTCACAGGGGGCACTTCGTTCTCGACATTTCCCCCACTGACGCTCTCGCTGTCCTCACTACCAGAGAACCAGTCCTGGTCCACGAGCGCCTTCGCAGCCGGAGCCACGGTTTCTACTAGCGTCCTCTTCTCTTCCTCCGGTACCGGCGGCTCGCTCGAGCTCTGCTGCTGCGGGGTCAGGTCGGTCGAGTGAGGCTCGCTCTTCGGTTCGGGTTCGGACTCCCTCCTCGTTGACGAGGAGGGCTCGGCGTCGCTTGACAAGATATCTATGAGCTCCTGTGTGGTCGTCGGCAGCGGCTGATCGCGTCCAATCAACGGCTCCACTTGCTGCACCACCTTCGGCACGTAACTCGTGGCCTCGCAGTCAGTCTTCACGATGTCATAGTGCGAGATAAGCGTGTTGTTCGAGTCCGTCACAGACTTGCGCAACGTCAGCGACAGTCCGCTCGGGGTGCTCGCGGCAGGCTGCAGGTTCTTGGCTCGACTGCGCGTCGTCCGACGCGTCTCACCGTCGAGGGCTATCGACACCGTGGTGCTGCTGCTGCTACTGCTGCTCACGTGCTGCTGTCGCGGCTTCGTCTCCTCCTTCTTCACCTTGACCTCCTGGCTGACCTTGGGCTGGTTCAGACCCGTGGAGATGCGGTAGGTCTCGGGCTCGGGCTCCTGGTTGTCGCTGCAAACCAGCTGGGCCGTGCCCTTGCAGATGCGCAATACTATTGGCGGTTTGGACTCTTCCCGAGCCTCGGCCGCTGTGGCTTTCTTGTTGCACTTTGACGACTTTTGCTGCTGGCTCTCCTTACGCGGAAAGCCATACTGTGAATCAGGTACTTGTCGGTAGATGGCCGCGTCGCTCGGCGTCTCATCGCTCGCCGTGGCTGCGGTTACGTTCCTGCTCTTGAAAAACTTCTTCGGCTGGGCCGGCGGCACCGCGCTCGTCTTCTCGTTTGAGTCGAACGAGAACGGATCCTGCGCCGAACTCACGTGCGAATTCTGGTTGTCGTAGTCCAACTTGGCACGCTTCGCACTCAACACACCCCGGATGTCGCTTCGTTTTCCTGCAAATATCAATTTACAACATGATAATATAATATAATTTGTTCTCGTGTGTCTCGTGACAATGTGTTCATTCTGATTGCTGGTTTGACGTTATTTGATTACGATAAACAATTCAATTTTGATAACAGTTAGTGGAAAAGTAAGCTGACAATGGAAACGTTAAGATAGTTGCACTGTCAAAAAGGAGACACTTGGTTGTAATCTGTGACAGAGTTTAGTTTGTCATATATTTACAAATCCCAAAGATAGGTCAGCTCAGCCAATTAAATCATTGCACAAGCATGCCACTTGATTAAACATTTATAAAAGTCGATCAATGAGAGGGAACAAGAAAAGAAATCGAAAATAAATGTTTTTTTTTTTGTTCCTATTCCGTAGAATTATAACAATTCAATTATCTAGAAATGAAAACTTTCTCATTTAAGCCAGGCAATCAAGTCCAAATTAGTGTCTTGTAAACAGTGGCTTAACGCAAGTATAAATAATAAATAAATGAAAATGATCAATAAATGAGATATAAAAAATGTGACATTTTTTCCCATGATGGGGAAAAAATGAGACCCATTGGGAATGATGTTTGTATACATTGGGTTGTTATGTCGAGATAACGTTGATAATGGGGCAATAAATGAGGGGTACCGTTGATGTTGGTGCTGCGGATGGAGGTGAACGAGGTAATGCCCCATTTTCCAACGGTGCCCGCGGACTTTGCTGCAGAGGGTCTGTTGCTGTTCTCGCGGAAGAGCTTGTCGAACTGAATGCTGCTTGGCGCGACGCTGTTAACCTTGCGACCATAAGATTTGGTGCAGCTGCGCGACGACATTTTCGATCTTGTGTTTACACGCTCAGATGAGTCCGAACGTGAGACTGCTCACTCGCGCTCAACCAAACACACCACGATCGACAAAACAAACGCCATCTTTCATTCGTCGCTTGATGCTTTTACCAGTTCACTATTGCAACCGAAGCTTGGCTGCACCCATTTCCAAATGCACCACACTCGACTCCAAACTGCCGCAGCCCACCACCATTATCGCCTATTTCCCACGCTTAATCATAAACTTTTTCCGTCCCATTCATCTATCCAAAACTCATGACTCGCATAAGACTCTCTCTCTCTCTTTCCCTCTGACTTTGTATTCGTTCGTGCAAGATTGTCGGCGTTTCTTCTGTGTCCTCTCTCAGGCACCAATACACGCACACACGATTTCACTCTCGCGCGCCGCAAGCCGCGTTCACAACACACATATAGGTGGCGCTCGTGTCGATCTTCTTTCCTTCCGTGTCGCCTTAATTTATTGTTTTCATTATTGTTTTCATTTGATCTCACTTAGTATACGGAAAAAGATTTTTGCAATTAAATTTCGCAATGGATGAACGAATTGTTGGAACTTGCTACTCCATGTGCCCAATAAAAGAAATCAAGTTGTAAGTTAAATTCATATCATTTTTGTTTTTGTTTGTTGTCAATTATGATTTATCATTTTTTTGGAAAATTTAATGCAAGATTTGTTTGATGTTTTTTTTCAAATTTCAGTCGAGAGAAGAAAAATTTGCTCAACAGATTTGAGATTGATGTTAAGTCGTCGTTTCAAAAAGGAAAACCACCAAAGGCTGATGTTTCAAAAGTTGTTAAACGTTTTGAGAGGTCAGCAGCAGGCAAGGAGATGCCTGACCCCAGTGAACTCAGACCTGGTCCGGTACTGCTGATGACCTTGAGATATTTATTCGACGAGTAAAGAAAAATAAAATTAATTTTCGTATATATAATTTGAATATACACGTTACATTGATATCTATTTTTGTTTTATTTTCAGAATAGCAACAAGGAAAGATTGTGATTGGATTAAGATTTACGATTTCATCTTTGATCGTCTGAGAGCAATCAGACAAGATTTAACTATTCAACGATTGGATATTAAAAGTTGTATTTGTATTTATGAGAAGATTGTTAGGTTTCACATCTACTCTGATCAGAGGTGTGTTGATACCTTCATTTTATAGCACTGAAAAAGCAAATTTTGAATTTGGCTTTCATAAACTACATAATTTGTTATTGCTGCAGGCTTTGTGAAAGAAATATTAACCAGTTTGATCCGAAAATAAATTCTCAACATTTGATGGAATGCATGGAACAATTGATTATTTTGTACGATGAATATGATGATGAAAAATTTGTCCCGGAGGAATTTAATATAAGTGAGCAATCGCCGGCTATTGTGTACGGCTATGATAGAAATCAAATGGAAAGTTTGTACCTCTTGCTGCGGTTAGGTCAAGATGAAAGTTTGACTCGAGCAATTAATCTACCCAAAAAGATCAGGTAATAAATAACTTGTAAAAAAGCAATTGAAATAAATTACTGTAATATACAAATATTGTCTGTTCCAGGAATTCGCCTGATGTAAAACTTGCAACGAAGATCTCGTTTGCATGGTATTTAAAAAATTATGTTGCAACCACTCGATTATTGCAACGACTTTCACCTTTATCAAAGTGTGCTATATTTTGCAGTTTTAGAACCATCAGAAGGTTTTACAGAAAGAATATTCAATTACTTAAATGAATCTACGAGTTTTATAATACAATCTTTTTCTTATTTTTTAGACAAGTTCTTCAAATAATGAGCTCAGCTTACAGCAGTAAAAATTTAACTTTTCCTAGTGAGAAACTCAAACGAATTTTACTGTATCAAAGTGTAGAATCAATCAAAGCAGACTGTGAGCTCTTCAAATTGAAATTTCAAGACGAGAAAATCAGTTTTCTGAAATCAGATTTCAATGAATCTAGTAAAAAAAAGTATTATACTATTTTTTTTTTTTTTGTTAACCCCTCTTTTTTATTCAGTTTGTTTAATCTGAAGTAAAATTTTACAGGCGAATGCAGAAATGATTTTTAGCGAAAGGGAATTGGAAGTGCT
Source organism: Trissolcus basalis (assembly GCA_025266255.1). Lineage (NCBI taxonomy): Eukaryota > Metazoa > Arthropoda > Insecta > Hymenoptera > Scelionidae > Trissolcus > Trissolcus basalis. Next base: position 33,200 of record JAAMPD010000899.1, read on the forward strand.
CATCCCATCGATTTTTTACAATGAAATTTAGATGAATGGAGTTATATTTCCTAATAATATATGTTGTTAAAATTTTTTTGCAATAATGGAATGAAAAAAATCAATATTTTTATTTTTACAAAAAATTAAGTTCAGCATGAAATTGGATTTACTATAAAATAAAAAATGAGTATTATCAAATATGTACATCATGTAAATGAAATATGTATATAAATATTAATCAGCTGTAAGATATTTTTTAATAGAAATATCCTTACTTAATATATAAAAATGAAAGTATGTTTGTTTGTTTGTTTGTCAGCGAAAAACTCTAAAACTATACGATATATTTGAAATAAAATTATACATGGTTATTCTTTAGCATCACAAAATTAAAATAGGCTACTTTAAAATTTGATTTGAGAAATCTTTTTCGAAAAAATTTCAAAAATATTATATTTCAACTTTCTTCGGCGACAAATTTTATTCCATGTTTTGATGAATTATTTTTCAATGAAAATAATAAATTTAACACCAATTGGGAAAATTAATACTTTCCGATTCAATAAATAATAAAACTTATTAAAAAAATTGTAATTTACGTTAATTTTTGAACAAAATCTTCAAAAATCCAGAACTGAAAAAATTTTTGTCCAAGTGGATATATTTTGTTATACTAGACATGA
>JAAMPD010000900.1:0-33845 GCA_025266255.1 Trissolcus basalis
CCTCATGAATTATTCATCCGCATTATTAAACAATAATTCTATAAATTAATATTACAATCATAAAAAGCACTTTTCCTTTCTGCGTAATGTCAAAATGTTCGTTTCTTATATTTTACACAATAGCCGAGATATGAGTAATAGTAAACATATGTTAGTTCAAACATGAGTTTATCAAAACTAAGTCTAATATCTAAACTCCGAAATATTCCCCGGAGCGTATCTGAATAATGACAAATTTAAGATCCAACTTTGGCTTTTACAATCTTATCTGATTCTTGGATGAAAAAAGGTTCAAAATATCTGCCAAGTCAATATAATTAATTAGACGATAACAAATTCTAATTTTTACACCCCGACCGCCATATTAATTAAACTTTGGTAATCACCATTCAAACAAACGTGAGCTAACCTTCGAGGTGTGCGGCGACTCGATAACGATATCATGAATAATTACGATTAAAATTAAAATAAGTAACTCATTCGTGAATCACGCATAGGTTTTGCCGCCGATGAATTCAAAAACGTATCAGCAATAAATTTCTGAGTGACAAATATTTTAACAGATGCTAATTCAAAACTCTGAATTAGCCAGCAGCTGTCTAGGAACCAGCATACAGGATGTAATACCAAATTTTGGCTGTACTCACATTTGTTTCATCGAAATATCCTTTCTAATTCTTATAAAATTTACATTTCTATCAAACAAAATTTATTACAACCTACATGGACAAAAATATATTTCAAAATATATTTTAGATATATTTTCTATATTAGAAATATATATTTTACAAATTACGTCATATTCATAAATTACTTATAAAGCATCAAAAAGTTATATAAACGAAATATAAATTTTATCAACAAAATATATTGTTTTTATATGAAAATTATGAAATTGAAATGAATTCACACGTATATTTTTATCCCTGTGGGAGAGTATTAAATAGCACTAATTCTTTAAAGATAAACAAAAATAAATTGTTCACGCGACAATGATTTTCGGGAAGACAAAGTTGGCAGATATGTAGAGCGTGCGAATTGTTTGTTTTCACCCGATGTTTTTTTCCGCTCGGTCGTACTTTTTTCGGGCGCTCGCGTTTTGCACGAAACGTCGTGATATTTACTTAAAACGACGAGGTTAATAATGATTAATGAAAGCTCTTAATTGTGCGTTTTCGTGAAAGTCAAAATACGAACGGCGAAGAGATAAGAATCGCCGGTATAAATTCAGCTAGACCCACCTCTCTTGTGCTCGCACAAGCGTAAAATTCTTTATCCGCTCCGGCGTTTGATTCGACTTTACGTAGTCACGCAACGTGATGCCGGCGTAACGGTTTGCGCTAACGCGGATATTCTTTTTCTCAATCGATGCCGCTTCTTCTTCTCGCGCGCCGAGACAGCTGCATCGATTCATTACTTTTTACACGCCGCTCGTTTTTTGGCCTCCAATCTCGATTGCTACACCAGGATTATTTTTATTCCCCGGTTATAATGTTGGTCACTTTTTTTTTCGCCATCTCGTTCCACTCATGCAGACCCCAAAATTTGGTAAATAACCTTTTCACGCTTCACCGGTGCACTTAATTTTCATGCCCGGCTACTATTTTCTTAATCAACCTGAGAAAACAGTGATTCAATAGATTTAGTTGTTCATCGCGAGGGATGATTTGACAAGTTCGGAACAAACTTTGTTTCTCAACTTATATGAGTTATTCATGAACATTAGAAAAGAGTCGTCAACATATACTTTTGCTCCGAGTTTTCATCCACTTTTTATTTTGACCCATTTGCTCTCTTTTTTCCAAAAAATATTTAAAAATCTGCAGATACACGTTTGTGGGTCAGTTCTTATTTTTGCATACAGCTGAAAAGTTGAGGAAAAAACATTAGCAGATTGTTGCTCGTACACATTATACACTATACATCAAAATACCTTAATATTTAATATGTGGCCTGCAATCGTTGTTTTTTTAAATGTCTCATCGTTGACATTATGTCATGTTCATGTTCCACGGGAGTTGTTAAATATGACTCTGTCTGTTTGCGACGACGGAGTGATCCGGTTTTGCCTGGTTGGAAACATAATTTGTTAATTTTGTGCATACATTATCGAAATCGGGAGGTCGAATAGTATACGAAACTTGAACGCGAAACTTAATATCAAGTTTACTAACTCTTTCACGTGCAACTTTGTTTTGTCGTAATAATGTAACAGCTTTTCTTCGACGAAACTTATTTGATAAGATGTAAAGTTGGTTTGGGGGTATTAGAGAAATTCCAACGCACTATTGTGCACGTACTGCAAAAATTCAGATGATTAATTTCACGACGGTTTTCCTAAACAATAACACCTCTTGAGAAATGAACTTTATTCAGTTAAACTTACACGTTGAAATTCACACCGTGTTTTCAAAACAATACCAAGAATCTAAAATCGAAATCTATTTTTAGTTTACGTCGTCCTTCACTCTAACAATAAGCTAACTTCACACAGTGCAAGTTAAACGGTGGCGCTGGTGTCGGTTAAACATTCTAAATTTTAAAGTTATACTAGTTCTAACCTGAAATAAATTTTGACTCTCGATTCCCACACGGACAAAAATATATTTCTAAAAATATTTTAGTTATTTTTTCCATATTCAATATATATTCCATATATATTTAAAATATAAGTCATTTATGAATGTTTAAAATGATGATTTCATAATATAGATTCATGAAACCATATACTATATAAATTACATGTATATATTTTAATCTGTGGTTTCTTGTTATTGTTTTGAAAACATCTCCAGTTACGGTTGAAATGTTCCAAAGAGGTTAAAATTTTGTGTATCAGAACGACACATTAATTCAGGTGACATAAGAAATTCGAAATTTGAAATAAATGCAAACATTTTTTTTGTAGGTTAGTCAATTATTTTGGATGGAAAAAGTCCGGGACCTTAACGGTACACAAGAGATGTCCAAAGCGCGACAGACGATTAGAATTATTTCCCACGAGCCCGAGTGGAACAAAGTTTAACGAATCGTTTGAACTGAAATCGAAATGGTTTTCTTTTCACTTTCTACGTGTTCCTATTAGGAAATGAAGTTGTATAACGCAGAAGATGATAGATCTACAACACGCATACATTTAGACTTATGCTAATTTTAATACTGATAGTTGATAAGCAAATTGAATTCTACTAATCTCGCTGTTCAATGAAAACAATAAATCAGTGATTTAATTTCCAATTAAGATGCCGAAGATCGAATGATTTTCTGAACGAGTACATGCAGTTCTTTCCCACAAGCGACAACGAGCTGCTCCAATGATGTCAATTGGCACAATAAATGGCACTGTTTCAGAGAACAAAATAAACGATTGATGCAAATCCCTTTAGTCAATTGCGACAAAATTGCACATTTTCGTACCCTCGAAAAACATTCCGATAAAATTCCAACGACTGGATCCAACTTCGAAACAAATAACAAACAAATCATCGGCTCATCGGCCTCTTTCACTCGTAAACAGCATCGCTCGTAAATCATTTATCATCTTCGAATTATCACTTTTTGATAACATTGTTTTCTTTTTTGCCAGTTCAAAACGGTATCGAGGAGGGTACATCTGGACGTATTTCGATCGTTGCTGCCATTATGATTTTATCAATGCGGTATATAGTTCACGCATAGTGACACGAGATATATTTATTAACCCGTCAAGTGGCGTATTATTCATCGTTTAAGTGAGCGCTCAGCCGTCCGTCATGCCGTCCGAAAGATCGACCTAAGTCAGGGCTGTCGCTATCGGGGGATCTACGTATCGGTGGTCAAGGCTACACGGTGTCAGCCGTTCAATCGTGAAAGTCCGAATAACACGACGTTTCTTTTGCAACCGGCCGAATAAACGGCCTCATCATTTCAAACTCATTTTGTCAAGGAATTCCAACCAAATTGCACAGCCAGCCACGTTTTCAAGATCGCGTTCCAATGATTACCATTATTGCTCCTGTTTCTTTTTCAATCGATTAACTTATATTTATTTCCTCCAAAAGTTTATGTTTCCGTTCGTGACTCGATCGTGCAGTTACCGATCAATTGAAATTTTATTATACCTTTTTGTTATTTTTGTTGAAAATTGTATACGATAATGTGTCCCGAACATGATCATATCTTTTTAATTGATTTTTCAGATCAATTATCAGCCGACGGATTAAATATGTTTATTCATGTAATGCCATGCTTTCACATGCATGAAATTGATTGAAAATAACCAGCTCCGGTAGGTTACGTGTGGGTGATGTAGATTTTGCGACGAGAAGTGGACGATTTTTTGATACTGTTGACACCTTTCTGATTACGAAGAGAAAAAAGAACAAATTTCAAATTTGTTTTCACCTGTCTCTTCTCTTTTCGCTGGACCAGAGGAAAATACAAAAATTTTGTTCCCCGAGACATTCTTTTTTCCAACCAAGTCCTTGCAAAGTAATTAGACGCGCAGATGTCATTAAGTTTTCATTGGTCGGTGAAATTGAAGATGCTTGCAACGAATTTGCAAGTAAAATCACGCAAATTAATCACATCTCGCGGGCTTCGGTCGTTTATGAATAATTTATATTTATTTTTATGCTCCAAGCCTGTTGGAAATTGTTTGTATACTTTTATCTATGAAATTAATTGAATCAGACGGTGGACTACAAAATCGGTATATATAGACGATCTGGACGAATCAAATCAGAAACCTTTTGGCGTTTCCGATTAATAAACATCGCTTTGTTTCGCCGCACGCAATTCATTGTTAACGACGACCATGCATCATCAGCCGATTGCTTGAATATTGATGCTCATAAGATTTTTATTTTTCCACGCGTTCCATTTTCGTTTGGAGCGAGTGAGAGAAAGGCAACTCGACAAAATCCACCGACAATGTTGATACGCAAATGAACCGAATCTCATTAAGCTTTTTTTTCTTTGTTTAGATGGCCGTGCAAACATTAATCAAAAAGTTCAGCATCGAATTATAAAATCTTTTCGACCGGGGAGTATTTAGTTGCGGGCAAAAACTTATTGGAGGGTCGTTAAGCCGAAGGAGCCATTGGCTCGAAAGTTGCGAAAACTTTGTGTCAATAATGACGAGTTAATAGCCCTTTTCTTGCACGCATTAAAAATAATGCCTTGTAAATACGACAACACGATAAAATTGAGCGACGATCGGCTCGAAGACGCTCCTCGATAGCATACTTATGCGGATCATTAAATACTACTTAACACGATTACTTTCTTCCAAGACATAATCGTTGATAAGTCGCGATAATTGAGAGAGAAGGGCCCGGTAGAGTATTTTATGATCGCGTATAATCGGCGAGGTAATTTTGACGATTAACAGCATTCCGAGCATTCAGAAGCCTGTTGAAAATTGGTCCGGGTTCGCTGATCGAGAGCCGAAAATTGAGCTCCCCCTCCACCCTTTCAACGCCCGTAATACACACGTTCAAGGTAACCATTTTTTTGCGGGTATCGTAAGTTCCCATCTAGTTAACCAAATGCTCAGTTTCAGTTTATTAAGAATCAACCAACTATATGCACTCTTTGTGTACTTTTATCAGTTGCAAAATTCTAATTATAAAATTTATTCGTAAACAATTCGGTATACTATTGTTAAATAATTAATAAATAGTGTAATTCACCCTTTTGGTGAATTATATATTATCCAATATGTGTAATTGTTTTTAACGAATGGATTTCGAATGCGAACAAATTACATTAACTTTCATCAAAATTTTCGGATTTTGAGTTGAATGCAATGTGAGCAGAGGAATGGTATCTAAATGTGTTCACTCATCTGCGAGACTGAAAATTCGGTAGTTGATGGGAACGCAGAAAAAATGTTCAATGTTTATCGAAGACTTCATGGTTGATTAATTAATGACAATGTAATTCATATGTGAAGGCGTGGCGTGACTTTTGCTATCACTCTCGCGGAGAATGACCGCGTTGAAATGGCGCGTTATGAAATGTGCACGAAATATGCTGATTAGTTCAATAAAAACGCGTTATCGTGATTGTAAAGTTAAATCCTGTTTTCATGTTGCGATACACTCGTCGTATACCTTGTGCTCCGGATTAAATCATTTCATAACTGGGATTATCGTTATTTCATTTGAGATAAGTTATAGGATCACACTTTTTTTCTCCTGACCATGCGTTATATTTCTGTCAACTTATAATCACTCTCATTGTATTCATTGACAATATTTTGATTAAACTAAAAATAAAATAACAATGCCATGTTTTATCAATTCAATTTTATTTAAACAAGACAATTGTAAAACAAACAACTTTTAATATCGATTTTAACTGACATACTATATTTACATACTTCAAACTAAATTGTGCATGATTTAAACAAGCCGCTGAATTATCCTCCTCGAAAGTTCATCAATGCTCGTTGCCGATCATCTGAATTTCGAAGAAAACACTAAAATCAATTCCATCAATTGGAACAAATATCAATTATAGAAATTTCGTGGAAAAATAACCCAGAGAAGATAATTGTTGGAAATGCAGTGATTATTTCGAGTTTGCAGAGAGCAGTGTTAAATAAAAGAGCGCATAGCATTGTTCGGTGACTGATAACGAGTTCAATTGAGGCGGTCTATCATAAAAATAAAAAGTCCATTTGCATATGCTAATAATGAGCGATCTGTTCATCTGAGACAAAGAACACTGATAAATGCATTCTATTGGCGTAATGTCGCTATTATCGTGACTGGCCATTCATTTCTGCGTTATGCAAAAATAAAAAAAAAAGACGAGTGAGAGAAACAAAAAAAAAAAGCAATTAATGATATAGATAGTGCGGCAAAACCTACAGATGTCAATCACTTTTGCTACACTTTTTGTCCATTGTGAAACGGTCAACGAATCATGTGCCATTTGGTTATTAAAATTGACAGCAAATGTGTTAATAGATAACAATCTTTTGTTCGAAATAGATGTAAAATGCGAAATTTGCGTAATGCAGTGCCCCAATGATAATAATTCAAGGCGTTTTATAGTTGAGAACATGAGTTATGTAAAGTAATGGCTGTTAATGTTGAATTCATTCGCCAAGTGCTTTGACATTAGTTATGCCGTTTGGAAACGTTATTCCAAAAGTAAATATTTATACGATACAACATTTGACATATATGGGGTCATATATAAGTCACGCCCGGGGCACATTGTGTGCGAAATTTGCTCTCATATTCATTGGCGTAAGTAAAAAATTTTTTCTCGTTCGGTTCTAACGAAATTTCTTACGCAACTTTTTTTGTCGCGCTTATCTGTAGAGTTTCAGTTATGTACTGTGATTTTCAGCAAAATATGAGAACATCACTTTTGAACGCCATAATCATTGGAATTTATCCCTCGGCGTGCATGATATCCATCCCAGCGTTCAGTCGGATAGTACTATAACGCTGCTATAGCTGCATTATTACGCGATTACACGTAATTCTTTTTGACGCTCGTAAAAAGATATGAGCTTTGCAAAAAAGAAAAAAAAACAGAAAATGAAAAGTGAAAGAATCGATTGCAAAAAAAAACTGAATGAAGAAAAATTATATCAGTCGCCATTCATGAAAAAAACACCGGCTGATTCGAAAGGCCTTCGAACTTATCGATAAGTCTGATACCTTGTAATTAATGTGCAACACCTTCTGAAAACCGATAAACACTCATTGAAGCTTTTTGAAAACAACGATACCAGGTCCCGCGTTTCGAAACGTTCTGTCATATGTTTAATTAATTACCCATGTTAGAGCGGGGAACGAAAAATCTTTATTATTCCGAGGACACATTGGTCGAATTTTTCGTTTGCCTTTTTTTTCTATTTGTTCCTTTTCGTTCGAGTCATTCGCAAATCGTAGTGCTGAAATTCTGACAACAAAAAGTGGCCTGTATCATTGCGCAAAAGAATTGTGTGTAATGATTTCGCGTATCCTAGACAAAGCATATTGATTAATGTTTGTCGACACGTCATGTGAGCAAAGCGTATAAAGAAGGAAGAGAAAGAAAGAGAGAGAGAGGAGGACAGAGCGAAACGGAGAATGCAAAAAGAGAGAACAGTGCAAGAAAACGAATTTAAGCATGTGTCTACTTTAAGTCGTCGCTTTAGAAATGTACATAAGAGCAGGCGACGATAACTCGTTTAGCGGCTCTTATCTCGTTTCCGAGAACCGTGGCTGTAACCTGCTCGGGGACCCACGGGTCTCCAATGGGTTATCTACTGTTACAGTGTTGTCCAAACGGATCACAGTCGATACCTAGAACATACGTTTAATATGCTGAATGTGCATTGTCTCACGTATGTATATAAGTACTTATATTGTTTTATGTAGATCGAAAACTTTTGTTTTCATTTCTTTTATTTTCTTCAGGCTCAATTTTTTCTCATCGTGAATGCAGAACGTTTGCACGTGCTAGCTGATCGGAGATACAATTTTATGATGTTGTCAGGGTACGATTTTTTGAAATTCCCCCAGAATGACGTAAACAATATTTTCAAATTGGCGTACAGTCATGCTCCAAACTGATTCCGATCACAGCGTCGAATAAATAAATCTTCTTATAATAATATGTGATTTTTGTTGAACTTTTCTGATCTCCTCTTTCAAGAAACGATAACCGATATCATTTAACGGTCGGAACAATGTACGGGATAACATACAAGTTTGCGTACTCTGTATTTATCAAGTCTTCAGTCCTTCATCATTTCTGCTGCAATTATCAGATTGAAATTGCGGTTGGTTGGACTTTGAAAAACAAAAACCTGAATATGGGAAACAAATTATCACGAACGTTTACGCTAATCTTATGTACATGTGCGTTCAATAGAGTTTAAAATAGATTTTTTCGTGGGGCGCCAATGTACTGTGCCAAATCGAATGATTTCAAACAGCTGGAATGAATGGTAACGTTGTCCTTAAAAAAGTTCAGCCCCATTATACAAAGAATGCTGTCTCGCGAAAGGCCAAAAGTTAAAATTTATAATCTTTCAATTTTCTCATGTAACAGCAATTTTGTTCAAATTGCGAACCGCAAGTTTCCGTACCGCTTGTATATTTAAATTTTCGAGACCTTGTTGAAGCCTTTTTTCTTTTTATCAAAGCATTTTTAGCGCTACATTAGTAAATAGATACGCCATACACGTTTATCCATAGGCATACCTGTCAGCCGGAAATGTGCACCTTAAAATTTCAGTCGCTGCTATTTATTCTGGAAGGACGTCGTGCATACCAATTTTCAAGTCGCCTAAGAATATTTACAAAGGTTCGAATATGGACTTAAAAAAGTTGAACGTCTTTGAAAATACGACAGAAAAGGGAAGAGCGAAAAAAAGAATATGGAAGTAGCTGACAACGCTTGGCACGTTTACGCCTTATTCAAATTGTCGTCTTTTGCGCAGGAGAAAACTAATAAATTAGCTGTACCTGGACGAAATAGATTTATGAAAAGAAACAACAAAAAATAGAACACAAAACTCGAGAGTTTCTTAGGATACGAATGTGAGAAGGAAATTAGGTAATGCTGGAGATAAATTAACAGAAACTTATTAAAAAGAAACGTATATCAGATGTCAAGATTTGTGAATGTTAATTAACGCCCAAGTTTGTTATTCCATGTCCGAATTTCGAGGTGTCAAAATAGGCTCCATTTTCTCCGACAATTTATTTAAAAGAGATACGTTTTGTAAGTGAGATTTTTTTTTTATTTCAAGCTGATGTTATAAGGCAGAAAAGTAATTACCATTCCGGTGTAACGAAATACATTCGCAGTATCGTTACTTTCCATATTGCTTACATTGTTATACGTAAAAGCGTTTTCTCGACGGGGCGAAGAAATTTGAATCAACATCAGAAATGGGAAAAAAGGGTGAAATCATCCTCAAGTGGCTATTTACACGGAACATTGAGACGAGCGGGATCTTTGTTTACTCTGCAGAAACGGAAGTAAACATAAAGAGTGATCCGACATGCTCGTGACACAATTTCTCCGCCCATTGTTACGCGCGTGACATTAACAATGTTACACGATATTACAATAATAAATTTGCAAAAAGAAATTCAGATGTGAAAGAGCAGATATGAAAATCACCTTCGTGCAACACCACAGTGGCAGTGAGATGCAATAAATCAGTCTATGTAAGTCTTGCCTCTACAATTTAATTATCTAATCATTTTCACAATTTATTTATCATTCCCACCAAATACGTCAAATTAATCGACATCGAATGGTCATTTTTTTCTAATAAATTTTGTTCCATTTTTATTAATATGTCATTCATGAGATAATTCATTCAGTTATTGTACCTAAAAGTCTTAAAAGGCCTTAGAGTATTTAAAATATGCGGAGCGGAGAAAGAAAAAATTCATACCATACATGACTTGATAATTTCTTCTCGTATTTTGAATGATTGATGGTGTTTTTCAAATGGTTCGTTTAACGAATCAATTGCGCCCAATCCCATACTCCGACGTTGATTTCAGGGTCAATTGCATGTTCGTCGGCGCGCCCGAAGAAAATGTGATAAACATATGTCATACGTAAAATAAAGCAGAGGCAGATGCGCGCGTATGAGCTCGTCAGCAAACATGTGGCACGTGTTGAAGTGTTAGAATTTGTCAATAGTCTGTTCCACTTTTATAAAAAAATTGTTCTGCATTACAGATGATTGTGAGTACAATACAAACAGGATTATTATCTATTTTGATATCCAAAGCACTTAAGGCGTTAAATTTCTATTTAAATAACGCACATTTTCCTCTCGAACGCGATGGGTGAAAATGTGCGTCGCATCACAGAGAATTCGAGAGGAAAAAAAAAAGTTCCATCATATATATTTATATCTATATTCATATATTTATATTATTGTATTTTGTATTAACGTATTTTTCAGAATTACATCAGTCCAAGTGGGATTTATTACACAAAATTATTCACGAACCGAAGAAATTGTGCGATTCAAGGAGAGGAGGGAGAGCAGAAAGGATCGACAGAGCGGAGCTTTGAGCATTTGCCACAATCAATATATCAAAGCCATCGCAACTAATTTTGATCTTGATACGCGAGTCAACGGGCATGCAGAGAGCTGCAGTGCATCAAAAAGTAACCCCTTTTTCCTCGAAACCAAACAACGCCCGATACGTCTGTCTCGTAACATCTTGACTCGGGCAGTCTGAGCGAACTGTGTAGTATTATTATCATGAGTGTATACCATCCGGTATGTTTCTCGACAGGCTTTCGAAAAAGTCGTGCGCAGCAAAAGGCACGATATTTAAATCTTCCACCTGGAGAGCGAGAGCGGGCTTGCGAAGTTGGCGTAATCCGCGAAAAGAGAAATATGTATGTCATAGAGCAAAAACGAGCGGACGCGAAATACCGGGGCTTCGCGGCTCCAAATGAAAGTATCCTGCGACGAGAGCCGCAGCAGCGAGGAAGACCCGGAGCCTCCTTTGGGCGTATTTATTCGAGAGGTCTGGAATCGAGAGATATCAATGTTATGTGAGCGACCCCGAGCGTATCCTGGCTTTGAGTTTGAGGCTTCGTTGGAGGATTTTTGTCTGAAAGGCAACGGCTCCTTTTGACCTGGCATTTCCAAAGTGGAACGATGACATGGAAAGACAGGGGCAAAGGAGACCGAGCGAATCTCCGTGATTCGTGAGCAGCCGGGACGAACGAGGATTAGTCGCAGAACGCTTTTCCAGAGAGCCATCGCCAAGATCCTTCGCAGCTTCTGATGCAGCGTCTCGCTTTCTTGCTTGCGAGAGAGTATAACGTCGGAAAAAAGTCAACCCGGAGTTCATCTCTTAAGACCGTGCCGCGCCACGGGACGATCATGTGCGTTGTCAGCCGAGATTCCTGCCTCTTTGTAACCCGACGTTCGCTCGTCTTCTCTCTCTTTCCTCTCTGTCTGAGCGCGATTTTTATAAATGAAGATTTTCACGCATTATGATCGCGGACGTGCGGTGCTCGCCGAAGTTCAATCGCGCTTTCTGTTGGTGTCGGTAAATATTTGATGGGAAGACCAGCCGCAATGCTCAAAGAACATCGCCAAAGTGGAAAATACGTCGAAACGGATACGCTCTCGGGAAAGGATTCGGGGCCGTTGCAATCGTAATTACGAAGCATCGACGAGGAGCGTGACGCGACGTAAGAACCCGTCTCATCAAATTCATGCTTTTTGCTTAGCAAAACAATTTAATTTCATGCACAAGGAATTTACACGTTTGTTCGTTTAATGTTTACTCTTTTGAATAGGAAGCTGGAATTTGTGGAACGGCCCTCATGGAAGGGAGATTTAGTTTGATGTTTCTCAGTTTCAGATGTTGATTCGAATATTGATTCCAATTCCAGTCGAACGTTTGTACCGAGAGAGATAGAAAACCTCAATCAGCTGATTCGTTGTGCAAGTATCCCACCATCCGAAAATCTATTAAATCCAATGATTTGAAATTAAAAAATAAATTGAATTTTCAGATTGGTATCATTTCCGTTTGACTAACTTTTTTTTATTTCTCAAAACGTCACGTTAATTACAAATTTAATTTGATGTAATAGTCGAACATCCATTTTGGAGGTTTCATAGTTTTAGAGACGATTTTTAAAGGAATAAAAAAACAATTAAAATAAATTGGATTGAATAACAAATTTGCAATTACAAAAGCCCAGCAATACAATTATGTTCAACCAGATAATTTCTGTTTAAATTGGATTTAATTGATTTTCGATTATCTGGGATATTTATTCAAAAATATGGAATAAAACATTACGATATCTGTCACTTCATATTACACCTGTAATAAATAATGACGAAAATAATTTGTTTTGTTGGTATATTGCATTTCAAAGTTACCTAATCCTTTATTCCATTCACGAAAAAATTTTACAAGGACTTTGTAAACCTCTTTTACTTTCTTTCCGGTTACTAAATTAACTGGCTTTATGCCTTTTTAAGTCTGTGCTATATCTTTCAAAAAAGTATAATGTCACGTTTATGAAAATTTAACCACTATCGTGATACATCTTCTCCATTAAAATAGGTGCCTCTTTAAACGGTACAAAATGTGCCGCTACCATGCTTTGTTTGACTGTGTTCTCAATGCGATTTTCAAGACGGAGGGGCAAAGGTTAAAAGGTAGGGATATAGATGGGACGGAGCGATGGGTGACAGCTATTTGAACCACAGCGAGAAGAGAATGTTCAAAGACCGTTCTTTTATAATAATCAGGGAGTATATATTTTGTAAGGGCGAAATCTTGGCTTTTAACTTTTCATCTTTAATGCAGCGTGCAACCTAGAGTGGAACGCATAGTGACACATTTTTCATCTCAACACTTTTTACACTGCCACAGTTACTGCGCTATTGTCACAGGAGCAAAAATTTTACTTCAATAGCCGAGTAAATATATTTCACGCGTTAACAATATGTCGCGAATAAATTAAACGTTACTTTATTATTTGTCGTTGAACGAATAACAATAAATAGCAAAAACAATATGCTTTGATCTAATTTGATTCTGCGAGCAGAATTGTAGGTTTTCGTATGGTTGGCAGTAGGTCTTTATGTCTCACAACATGAAAGGTTTGTTAGTTTCGCGTTTCCGTGAGAAAACACGAGGAACACGGAATTACTGTTCTGCGGTTCTTTTAACCAGCGAGACACATATTTTTTATTTCAAATCATTTTTCACTGGTAACAGTCAAATAGAACGCGTCTAATCACTGCACAACACAATGATGTTGGTAAAAGTTCTGTATGAAAGTCTGATACGACAAAGAAGATGTCAGATGCTTTGTAAGATTTATGGTTAGTCTCTCGTGGCTTACAAAACACGCTGCAGCATTCTAAAGAGAAACAAATATCCACGAATTTAATCCACTTGAATTATTTATTTGCAATCGTCATACTCAGTGTGATGTTTTCCGGATTGCAAATTCAACGAACGTTTAGTCAGGCTGCATTTGTGTCTGCAGCTTAAATCGCAGTTTAAAGATTACATTTTGTTTCAATGATACGAATTGTTCGTGACAAGGGATTCAACGTGGTGAAAAAAAATACTGCGCTCTTGATGTTATTCAACTTTGTAATAACTTCGGAACGCCCACTTGCTATAAGTCAATGTTTGAATTTGCAACATTCTGCAAAGATCATTTATAATTATAAAATACAAATCCACGAATCAAATAATTTTTAATTCTCTGATTACATTCGTTCTTATATTTAAAGTAAAGTCTTCTAAATTGTACATTCTGTTTTGTTGAAACAAATATCGTTTTTCATTCGTTTCTGTTTATTTTTGAAAATTAAACCTTCGTTTCGATTTAAATTTTCTATTCGTCGGGGGTGATAAATAAAATTACACGGATAAAAAATGTAGGTCAATCGTGAATCCAAAAAAAATTATTTTTCAGTAAAAAAAATACCGATGACATGACACGGGATTAATTTTGTTCATTATTGATAAAAAAATTATTTTATGAAATTGATTCGGTGCAAAAAGTATGTAAAAATTTGCTCATGCGATGAATTTGTTGCGATTTATCTCCTTATGAAAAAGCTTAGCCGCTGTACGGCCTGGTAACGGCTGACCCAAAACACGGAGCCTCCAAAGAAAAGGGAGAAAAAGTTCAATTAAAAAATGGGTTAATGATTTCGTTATTTATATTGTTGTAACGTTTTAATTAACATAAAAAAAATTTTACACGTAATTCGTGGACGGTGCCTAATTAGATACCTCGACTACAACTAAACAAAAATGATGCTCTTTCTTTGGTAAATCGATCGATCCCATATACGATATATGTTTTTTGCATTGTTATCAACATTGACCTGGTCTATAAATTAATCTCTCTTATTAGTCACAAAACATGATCCGTCGAGAAAAACCTTTTATAATTCAAAGTCAGACTCAATTACAAAATAAATCGTCAACATTTCTAAGGTGTAAATCAACGTCGTGCAACATCGATCCACATTAAACTTCATTATACGCCATCGCGTTAGTCGCATTGTAAAACGAAAAAAAATGTTCGAGATCCGTACGATTTCCAGCTCATCAACTCTGCAGTCAACGTAAATTGTCATGAACTCGTGAAATGTTTCTAGCATAATTGTTCTTTACAACAATTTTTATAACGAATCGATAAATAAAAAATTTTTGAATCTCACATTTCGTATGCTTTGTCAGATGTTACGAACGTCCAACCGTATCTCCAACAACGCCAAAAAATGTAAACAAATGTGGCAGGAATCAAAACTATTGGAATTCCAAGAAAATTACCACGTTACGAATTTCTCGGAAGCAATTAGTATTTAATTCAAAGTTATGTGAATGCATATTATCTTTTTTCGAAACAATATTGACTTATTACTTTATCGTTTACATCACGGAAAATTGATTTCGGCATTTCAGTAGTTCACTTTTGAAGGTGGCGCTGCGATCGTATTTGAAACTACACGTAGAAATCTTTGTTTTCAAAATCAGAGACCGTAGACTAATTTTGTTTTGATTCCAGGAATCAGTGGTGCCTTTTGAACACTTCTCATTCATTTAAAAAATACAGGCATTAATAATAAAATGGCTGAGAAATAATTGGCGGCGAATTCTCACACGGCGTTTGTGAGAAAAAGTAATAGCACGTATGCGAGAAGGGGATGACGTGGGTGAAAAAAACTTTGAAAGTCGAAAATAAAGCTGGTGTACAAATTCGCAGCACACGTGGTGGCTTTGATCTCAGATCGAAAGGCCTTAATCTTTTGCCGGTGAAATGTCACGACGCGATTGAGTTTTTCGTGGACTCTTTTTGTGCGCTGCGGCGCCTTGTTGAGACATTCGTTTAACTCAAAGTCGTATTAATGCATGTCCAATAAAAAGCCACGTGGAGAGTGCGCAACATAGACGTGTAGACTTTTTAGCATTCAGCCGTGTCGCATGCCATGCTAATAAATTTTCGTGCGAGTGTCACACGGGAGGGAGAGAGAGCCCAGCTCGCGTTCGTTCAAATATTTTAACTCGAGTACTCGGCGCTCTGATAATCCACCGTACGAAGGCGCATAGTACATAGATACGCCATACACGATCCCTTATTCGTTATCTTGGGCGCTTTTTGATCCGCAGTTAGAGGCTTTATCGCACCCTACTATAAACGCTCTCTCGTACTTTGCCATGTGTACATATATTTGAATGGCAATAAAATGTATCCCCACGGAGAACAAAGACGCGACTGATAGGACGATCCGGACCCTCAATTAATGCCACAGCTCTCCAAATAACGCGCTTACATGCCCTGCAACAATGAACGTTTAAGCAGCTACAACAATCTGTTCTCCGTCTTCCCAACGCTGCTTAAACATATGCGTGCTTTTTGCGGCCTACTGCCTCACAACAATCCACAGCACGCCAGTGCCTTTCGACCAATTTTTTAATCCTACCAGTTTTTTCATTGTCAGAAGTGGCTGCCCACAAAAACTGCGTCGACAACTAAATCTATACTGATCAACAATTCAAGTAATTAATTTAAAAAACATATTATATTCATAAAATTAATTTCACAAAAATTTTATCTAATAAATACATGAAGAAAAAATTATGTCAAAATTTACTGAACTGATGTACAGTATATGGTGAATATATTTAGAATTCGGGAAAAAATATTGAAAAAAATGGCCAGCAAATTTTGATGAATGAATATGAAAAATTAATATTAGTTTAATCATTTTTTACGCTCATTTATTAAAATTTGTTGTTAGTTTCAATAATTTTGTACGAATATTATATTTGTCCTCCATATACACTGTACAGTTCAGTAAATTTTCATTTATGAGTTACAATATTTGATAGAATTTTTTTCTCAGTGTACGGAATTTAATTTCAGAGATTACTTTAAGGTCTGATACCTTTGCGAAATGTTTTAATCTTCAAATAAACTTTCAACTTGTTTAATCAATGGTCGCTGTGTGACAACATTTGCAAACATGAATAACCACTTGTTACATTGTAGCGTGGTAAATTAGTTTGTCGCTTTGCTTATGAAAAAATGAGTTGATTAATTCGGGGGACCTTTCTTAAGAAGGAAGGAAAAGTTCTTACAAAAGTAAGAAGTAAGTTAATTTTCCAACTAAGAACAATGCGAACGCATATTGCTCTCAGGGTTTATTAATTTTTAGGTGACTCGAATAGCGCGTTTTGATACTACACCAAGGACTGTGCCTGTTAATTATGGAAATTCAACTTCCTACATACTTGTGGCAATTTTGCAGAGTTGCTAAGTCAATTGAAATCCATTCATGGTAACTTAACATAGTAATAACCCGTCTACTTTTACCTAATTATTTGTCTAAAAAGTTGACAGTTTGGTTTAGATTGGCTCGACTATCACATTTCCTGCACCTCTATTTTTATGATAAATATTCGATAATTTATTGCACGAAAAAAGTTGGTGAAAATATAAATGATTTATTTGATTTCATCATGCTCTAATGGAGCTATTTTTAACCATTTTTAGAATACAATTTGCGAAAGCGTGTAACAGTTGAAACTGGATTGACAATTTCAATTGAGTTAGATGAAGTTTTTTTTTATGTTCCTTACCGTTGCCGTTAATGATGTGTTGATACTAAGGGAGTTCCAGCGGGGAGTTAAAGCGATGTGTTGAAAGTGATAAATGGTAAATAAATCTGCACCGAAGGAAACTTTCAAGGAAATTTGTGCCAGGTTTTATTGAATGATTGACTTATTGAGATTTCGAATGCAAAAGTGGATGATCTAAAAGGTAAAGAAATAAATGAAAAATGTTATTCACAAGATTGTCTAACGTAGTTAAACAACTCGAGACATTATCATCGGAGATATCATTTACGGCAAATCAATTTTCAACAATTAATCCGTTCCTTCAATTTCGTCGAATCAAGATTGTTCAAACGAAAATGAACAAAAGCTGAAAATAAAATTTCGCCTTCGCTGGGAAAATCCGGTAATCAGATTTGTTTCAAACGAATGTACACCTGAGATTGTAAATTACGCGGCATTAAACGTGAATGTGAATCCATTTGCAATCGCGTCATTTAAGAGATCAATTAGTAAACTTGACTGGAAGAAGGGGGAGGTTGTTTTTTCACGTATATAAAAAACCCACCGATGTATTACAAGCAAAAAGCCAACGAATCGCTAACCCAAAACGTCCGGCTATAAACAAAGCCCAAAAACCTGATGTGTGTAAACACCATTAATATATACACGAAATAAAACTCCAAATATAATAAATTAATAAAACACACTCTAAGTATGTTGATTCACTTGTGCCAACAGAATGTATATTTCCGTGCAAAAAAAAAAGGATCCCGGAGGAGAGAGCAAGGATGTTGCGAGACAAAGAAAAGTACACAGACGGGGGATTCTTCAGCGTGGATATATGTCAGTATTGTAGAAATCGTGTTTCGAGGTCTCCGCTGTGACTTGCGAGGATGAAGGCGCGGCGGCCAAGATTCAATATTTGTCGAGGCTCGCGGCCGGCGCCCAGGTTGGCAACTTGGTTTGGACAGCCATTAGCGTACATTTAGTTACACGTATACCTTTGTACTAATTGCTTCTTAAATTGTATGGACAATCACAGCTTGTGACGACGTCGCATATATTGTTACCAGATTTATCGTTTCTCAAACACGGCCTCGAAAAATCCACCCCCGACGATTTGTATGTGGACACGTGTTTTCGAAGCTGTGGTCTAAAAGCGGCAGGTGACGTTTCCAATTTCAACTTGAGACAAATCTCAAAACCAACTTTCGATCAAACTTTTTTGTCTTTTCTATTCCTGAGCTCATGTACAAATCGGTCTATTTGTGAAACAAATACGTGATGATTTTAATTGCCTGACTTATCGCGACACATTTTTTGTCCAACGGATTCACCGCGAGTATTTTTAGAAAAATGAAAAAGCCCGTCGGGAAAAATCGGCTCGGTGTACAAAGGTTTTGAAGTTTATAAATAACTTGGATCTTGAAAATTATCATTACTTTGATCGCAACTATGAAAGGTTGTTCATCTTTTCAATAGCTCGAACTGTAAAAACGTGCGAGGCACATGCGCTAAAAACAAATTAAACTTTATGCCGAGTCAAGCGCCCACAATCAAAATCGTCTGTGACTTTTACGAATTTGAGCATTTCAGTACCGTGAGAAAGTTTGAGTATTTGGTTTGTAATGGTTTTTTTATCCATGTTCATGACATTTTTTGACGAAAAAAAAAAATTACAACTAGTAAAAACGTAGTATCAATCGTTTCAAAAGACATTACAATTATTTCAAGAGAAACCGTTCAATTTTTTTTCTTTCGTTTGTGAAGTTTTTTAATTTTATTTATGCATTGGATTCAATGTCATAACGAAAAGTGGAAGAATCAACTTGCAGTTCTTGTATATATTTTTCATACAATAATTTATATATATTTCTCAGAAGAGTCCGTCATAAATTCGAAGCATGTGTATAAGCCTGTTAGTAGAACTTGACCTATACTCTAGGATGGAATAAATGGGAATTCAAAAAACAGATTCCCGATATTGGACTCGAATGTACACTTTTATCTTATATGCATGTGCTTATGTATACATATTTGAGTCGATTGTAATTTGAGACTCACCAAGCAATATATTTCGTTGAGTGTGGGATAAATTTCAACTGCTGTCAAAATGCAGTCGAAAACTAGTTATTGCATTTAGTAAAAACAAACCTTTGATCTTAAATCATTCACTTTTATTATCAGAGCCTTATTTGTTGATGTTTTTCTAGCACACGTGTACTGAACAAGCTTGGAGATGCTTAGTCTCAGACTGCACCATCTCTTAAAATACATTAAAATTAACTTACCGAAATAGTCGGACTCAAACTTTAATCTGGGAAACAAATTGTAATCTTATTTTAAATGGTTTGTGTGTCTGAATGTAATGACCATTTTAATAATGCACGATCTTGTTATCATAATGCCAAACATAAAGATTTATATCTGCGTTTCAATAGGACGCTGTACCAGTATGCATGTCGCATAGGTAACCTACATATTTAAAATTTATATTGTTACAGTTGCATATCATAAAAATGTATTCTAACAACCCGTTTCTTTTATTCCCTCTCTGAATTTTATTAGCGCTGACGTGTCAATCAATTAGATTATAGTAAAAAAAGTTTTCGCTTTCCATTTTATTCCAAGCTATAGAAACTTGTAATTCGTTTCTATATATTTAATAGATAATTTTAGAAAGAAAAATCATATAGCAGGAGAAAAGAAATACAAAACTGTAATTGGTTTTTGTGTGCGGTTTTTTTTTCTTTTTTCGTCAAGTAAAGTAAGAATTGTATTTGATACCAAAAGAAACTTTTTGTATACGATATTTCTGACCCGATCGATCATAATATATCCACCGACTCACTCACAAATTTTTGCACCGGCGCTGTGTAAATCTGTCGGAATATCGTGAAATGTGAAAACCTTTTCGTTCCCGACTGAAAAAGACCGAGACCACAACACAATCGATATTCAAGTAGCAAAAAAACGAATCAACACGCAAACACATTAACATTCCATTCATAGGACATCTGCGTGGTAATTTCCTCTAATGTTCGATGTACCTTTAAAAATCACTCTACCCAAAAATGATCCAGCAACTATAACTTTCACGATACTTTTACACATGCCCCGTCCCAACAAAGCATAATACTCGTAATAAAAATCTGCAGTATCATTTTCTGTTTCTCGAATCTCAGTAGATGTGTCTTCAACCGTTTAATTAAAAAACATCACAGTCATAGTGTACGGTAATCGTTGATTTTTCAAAGGGAATGATGAAAATGTTTAGTCACAGTTTAACATTTACCTGAAAAAACATAACGAATTCGAGAGTTTTGTTCTAAAATGTATTTTCTTAGACTTCACGCAGAAGAAGAAACATTATATGAATTATAAAACTACTATACATAATTATAATTACTATAATTTATTGTAATCTAGACGTATGTGTAACTTCTGACAAATCTAAATATAAATTTTTGATTATTTTGACTACATGATATTGTAAATTTTACTGTAATTATAAAAAAATTCTAATAAGTTTAAAGGATAATTTACAAAATGTATAAGTAATATGTTATAGTAATTTTTATAACATGTTTTTTTCTCCGTGTGAGACAAAAAAAAATATTCATGATTAAATTTGTAGGAGAAAAAATAACATGTAAGAAAATTACATCTCATTTGGCCTGCAAACGGAATCATAAGCGTCGAAACGTGCATCTAAAGCGCACTCGTTTGCTTAACGTCAAGTTGAGTGGCTCGTTCGGCCAGATAGATGCGTGTAGTGCTCTTCATATCGGCAGCGACTCTTCTCCATTGTCACGTATAAAACCAGCCAGGTCGGAGGGTAAAAGCAAAACTAAGCCAGTTGAGTGACGATGAGTCTGTGGGAAAAGCGAAGGTCGATTTCGACAGGGGCGTAGCATGACTAGAACGTGGATCCCCGTGACCAATTTAACCGGATACTTAGTCTTCGACCACCCTCGATTAAGCGTATTTCACTGTCAGACCAGAATACGTCAACGTTCCGTCATTTCCGTAATCTATTTTCACAACGAGCACGCCACCGCGTCATGTTTAATTCCAAATTGAAATTAAAATAAAAATCCCGAAACGTTTTTCTTTGTGACGTTTAGTAGAATCGTTTGAAAGTTGTGACAAAATTTGAACGTATCAAAATGACTATTTATGAGGCATTAAAAAAATGACGACTTTTTTTTTTTATTTGAGAAATTAATTCGGCATGAAATTTTGTACGTTGAAATTTTAACATAAATTTGATATAAAGATCGGGCTTGTTTCGGACGGACGATTATTTTATTTCAATCTGAATGACATTTCGTTGAGATTGTTAAATTTAGTTTGGATTATAATTTGACAGAAATTGTAGTGAAAGCAAATTGTCTCGAAACGGAAGTACAAGCCATTTTTTCCCTTAATTTTGAGGTTCGCCGCGAGCAATTGTTTTTTACTCCGCTTTCATTTTGAATGTGGCATCTTCGGGATAAGTTTGAAATGACGGTGTAGTTTTACTTCAATTTCGTTTGGGAAAAATATCACTTCTGTACTGCCGGTCGATTTTCCATGTTTCCGGAATTTCTTTGTTACCGAAAACTTCCATCGATTTCGTTATTTCACGTTTCGGGGATTATTCCCGAACGGTAGTGAAGTGTAACAAATTTTCGAGAACATATTTAAGCTTCTAGAGAGACAAAAAAGTCTCCTTCCTGGTTTCATCTAGAATTACATCATTTAAATTTGAATTTATTGATACTTATAGAAGACGGACAAAGTTTTTTAAAATTAGGACCGATACTTGCAAGAACCCAATTTAGACGAAAAATCAACGACATTTAATTCCAAATTTTTTTCATAAATTGATATTTTATTTCAAATCTTTCATTTTGTTCACGGTAATCAAGAGGAAACAAAATATCGTAGTGAGATAACTCTGTACATAAAAAAACTCGATAAAAAGTTTTACGCAAAGAATTTATCAAATCGACGAATAGTCAACGATTTGAACTAGGTAAAAAAGTAAAAGAAAAAAAAAAAGTAAAAGATGAAAGTAGTTACCATGGTAATCTGATCTGCGTGCGTGAAGTTCATAGTTGTTGATGCTTCTTCAAAAAATTTGTCCTATTTCGTGTTTTATGGAAATACAAAATCCATTTCAAATGGTCAAATGTAAAAAAGTTTGCATAATAACAAGTTGCCATTTAAAGAAAGCCTCATTTCGTTTACACATGCATCATTAATTAACCATTCAGAGTCATTCAAATGGAAATTAGACAAAAAAGATGTTTTCTTAATAAAGTGAGTGTGAACCCAAAATGACACGGAACCATCACAAAACTCAATAAATAACGAGTGCGAAAGATTTTTTTTTGCTGCATACATTATTGTATGAGGTAAGTGTGTTACGTTAGAAATGAATTAGCATAAATGAGGCTACGGTCACTTTTTACAAGAAGATATTTGTCAGCTGTAAGCGGCACAGGTATACGAGAGTCTTCTATTTGTATGCGGAAACCGAGTCAACGTGTGCTCCCATTTGAAAATTGGACAATGGCCGAAGTCAAAGAAAAAGAACCGCGTTTGAATCGTTCAAAATTCTTTATAACATAAACGATCCTCAGCTTCGAGAATATTTCAACTTTTTATTCGTCCGTTAAATACTCGGAATTAACTCGACGTTTGGCTGGGTACAATGAAAACCACACAAAAATATCATTCTTCCAATGGATGAATTATGTCTTTATTAAACAAAAGTACAATTTGCAAAATGAATCAAAATAAAAATTTAATTCAACAGCTCATATTTCATTTCCAATAAAAAAACATTCATCTCAGTTACACATTTTCATGAAATCTTTTACATTCATTTTTAAATTACTTTTTAAAATTTTTTTATTCTTTTATTTTTATCAAATATCGAGACTTTGTGATTTTCTTAAAATTATCTAAGGCGTCCGCAACATGTGGGTTTTTCTGCCATTGAACACGCGAAGACGTGTTTCGACCGTGACTTTCTTTCCCCAACGTAGAAGGAAGAAAAACGCATCAAAATAGTTACGGCACTTTTTGTTCGGCATTTACAACACCGGTGGGCGAAACGAATCTGTGAATCCGTTGTAAGCGACGAAGGAAAATGATCATTATTGGAAGGTCAAAGGAGCAAAGGTGGCCTTAAATGTATAAGCATTTATAGATCTTCAACCAAAACTACAGGACTCGTCCACAGAACAGCAGCTGCTATAAATATTTTGACAGTCCAAACTTTATTTTATTCTCTGAAAAGAAAATAACATTAATAAAAGTTGCAACAAAAAGTAAAACTGGTTTGTGTATTTTAAACTTGTTGAAATGTGCTCAAATGTAAAATTGATTATTTACGTTGAAATTCTGTCAAATTAGTGAAAAATCAAATAAATTGTTAATACTAAACAAGCAACGTATTGCAAACAAACTTGTTGGTTGATTATGTAAAACGTTCATTTCATCATCAAACATCAAAGTCGCTTCAAATTAGAATATAAAAAAGAACGATCATCGAACGACACAGTTACGTCAAAAAGTGCAATTAATCAACAGTGACTGTTAAAAATGTGCACGTTAAAAATCAATTAATTGATTGAATAGATGATTTATGCAGCAATCGATAATTATAACTCAGCTACCAGATATCGCCAAGATGTGCCGTTTTACTTTTCAAAACAAAAAAATTGTTTGTACCGCTTTTTGTGCGCACAACAATTTGAAGAATTAATCACGCGACGATTAGTTTCACGAGGGGAAAAAATGCGCGATCAAATTCCAATTACCATTTTTTTTAATTGCATTTATGGCAAAACTTTTTATTGTAAACAAATGATTGCCAACTTTTACGGTTATTAAAAACCATAAAACTACTTTCATTTAAATTCGTCGATTTACAGCGACCATCCATATTTACAATATTACATTCAAACACACCGCCCGAGTGCTTAGCATAGCAAAGTCAGCTATTAAGATTTTATGCTGGCTATTGGAGAATTTTCAACAATAAAAGATTTGTCGTCTGGTTTTTTTTATCGGAATCTTTTGCGAAGCCATTATACCCACGCATCAAGCATGACTACTATTTCAATGTAAATTTTTGCCCGGTTAATGTGCATTTTGTTCCCAGCCCATTGATTTGTTTTTTCTAACATTTTTGTGTTCCAATTTGTGCATCAACAATACCACGAAAAAAGTTTTAAACTTTATATTCCAAAAAATATTCGTATCAAGTTTCACAATTTTATCCCAGCAAAAATAATTTAAATAATGTAAGCATCACTGGGTATATAATTAGCATACATTTTTGATCCACACAAACAATCGGAAGACATTTAACGTGGACGTCAATAGATGAAAATTTTTTGCGAGACGGCGCAAGCCGTTGAACCAGAAAGCGTTTAATGAAACAGCGATATTGCGTTAGATTTATTGCACCATTCAGAAACTGATATAGAAAATGTTAATATCTGTCATAAAGAGCGTCGCTACGTAGTTGACCTTTTTCATGTCTTCAGAAACTGCGATATTAAGAGATGTAGGCTCATTTGGTTGAAAGCCAGCAAAATTTTTCTGCACTTTAAAACGCGATAACTTATTGTTAGCTTATATAACGTGTCGGTCCTTGGCACGGCTCGTCTTCCGACAGTACAAAAGAAATCGCGATTATAAATCCAGCATTTTTCTTATACAGATGCCCGTTCCACGGAACAGAAGTCGCTGCTGCTACTCTCGTCGTAGATTGGCTCCAAATTTTTGCTCCAATTGTCCGAGCTCGATTGGTGAATTAGAAATAGTGGCTGTTTTTTATTATCATGGTCTGAAATTCGTACCTGCAAAAATAATTTGACTGTCGCCAACAATCGTTACAAATGATCAACTTTACGTTTTGCACTTCAAAATTCCACATTTACTTTTCGTGTTTTCTTTTCTCTTTTTTACAAATTACTCGAAAAAAACAAAATTTTCGGTCACTTTTTTTTAGGGTTTTTATCAAGCTGACAGTGAAAGTTGTCTTTTGTGTGACTTAGTGTACAAAAAAGATCATCAAAGCGTGCCTGGAAGTAGCAGAGGACTTTTGCGGTTCATAAACATTTTTTTTCTTCATCACTGCGTTTCATGCAGAAAGTAAAACAAGAAGACAAAGATCTTTTGCCAACACTGCTTATTATTTCGAAGGCTGGTCCAATTGGCCGGGAAAGAGAATGAAAACTAGCTGGTCAGAAAAAAGAAGGAGGAGGGATGTATAAAACCATCCCAAGACGTGGTTCACAGAAAACTGGGGAGATAGGTTTGCACGCATAACTCGGTGCAGCGCACACGTAATAAGGCGAATCGCGAAGGTCAAAGTCGGGGGGGAAAAAAAAGTTTGCAATAGCTCGGCCATAGCGCACGGCTGCTTTTTTACGACGCGCAAAGGAAACATTTTCCGAAGAATTGATTCTTCAATTTGCTCGAAACGCCTTTTACCCGTTTCGATGTTGCTGTGTGTATGTATACACATAAACGGTGTATTTTGGTTTCCGTAGATGCATCGAAATGTAAACACTTTTAGGCCGATGCAATTTCGATGATATGGAGAAAAACATTTTCTTATTTACCAAAATGAGAAAATGATAATGAAATTAAAAGAGTATAATTTCGTTAGAACATACAAAATATGGTTGTACTAATATGAGTAATAAAATGTTTATTCTCAACACTCGGTGAGAAATTGATACCTTTCGTGAAACTTTGCAAGTAATTACTGTTGGAAATTTCAATGTTGCAAGTATGTAGGAAGTTTGAAAATGCAAGAGCACTTGACTAACTTTTAAAGAGGCACATTATGACCTTTTGAATTGTTACAAATGAGGCAATTTAGGCGCTGCATGTTTCAAACAAAAAGATGTCTTAGAAAAAACAATTGTCTTTGCAGTGTTAACAAATTAATCCTTCTTATTTTACAAACAAAGTATATTGTTTTTTATGTAAAAAGATTCGAGTCATTTGAAAAATGTTTAATAAATACAATTGAAAGTGATAAAAATACCAGCGGGATAAAATGTATGCCTTTTTTTTATTTAGTTTTATATTACATTTTTTTCTATGCGTAAAAATTTGCGAGTAATTTCATTAGTTGGTTTCACATTCGATGAAAATGCAAAAATAACTAGTTTAATTACATTAATTGAACTAGATATGTGAATTAAACCTTCTTAAAGCAGAGTGCGTGTTGAGGTGTTACCATTCAAAACTGGAAATTGAACGAGTGTAATTTAATGTCATGCTCGTATTTTGTTCTTTCCTCCAGAGATTTGTGTTAAAAATGTAGGTCACCGTTATCGTAGGTCAGCATAAACGTGATCTGCAATATTCTAACTTGATTATCATTACTCTTCATTAATCCGCGCAAATGAAAATGTTTCATAAATTTGTCTACACATCCTCAACAAACATTACTACCGGATGAAAATTGAAAAATTGCTTGATGGGGCAATTTCGTTCTCAGATTTATACAGAAAATTAGTTCTGATAGAAAAAGTAAAAAAAAAAAGTAATTAGCTGGCGAGTCAAAGAACTTTTGAACCTCAAAGTAAATAAACATGCTTCCGGGCAATATAAGATTTCAAGTCGTTTGCACATGGTAAGCTTATAAGTATGTGGCTTCTTTTTCTTGACGGTCGCATTTAAACGAGAATAAAGCGTGCGAAGGTGTAGGCTGTTCGGGTGGTCCAATGTCCGGGCTCCATATTAATTATGACATATACCTTCCGACCAACGCTGAGACTATGATTTAATGGCACGAAACCACGTTGAGTTGTCCTTGGCGCTTTCGAAGAATCGTGGCGTTCCTTTTCAAGCAAACTTGAATACGGTTAAAACCGTATATATGAATCATACATACGTATGAAAATAAAAAAAAAAAAGAAAGAAGTCTCATAATCGTGACGAAACGTATTCAGGTGACACAGTTTGATCGCATGAAGTAAATCGTGCCATTATATATCACAACCTTTTGTTTGCGCCCTTAATACTAACATATTTGTTTTGTTGCATTTCGACGGCGTAACTAAATTGATTAAAATTTTGTAACGGACAGAATGCCACGAAAAAAAGATTGCAGATTGTGAAATGTGAAAAACGCTTTTTTATTGATCCGCGAAAATTTCCCGTTCCCAAACAATACTCTTTGGCGCGATTTTATTTTTTTGCAACATCATTTTTTTTGCACGCGTTATTCATTTATTTCATGACATGCTAATTTGGAATAACTTCCATTTCCATATTAATAAGTTTTGTTGGAAACGTCAGGATTGATATTCATCTTTTCTAAACTTCCCTTGTAGCTTTTTTTTTCTTTCTGGCACGGTGAATAAACACAGCTCCTCTATTATTGACTTCAAAAATTGTATAAATTTTTCCCTCAAGATCCCGAGATAATCACCAAAAATTTGACTTCGAAGCTGAAAAATCAAAAGTCAAAGACATTCTTGATCAATAAAATGTTTTCCTTTTGACGTTTACAATAAGGTGATCCTTTACTTGCCACACACCCAAGCGAAATAATTCAGTAGCGGTCGGAATTTGATTGACGTGGCCGGGGTAGCTTTGTCAGCAGGCAGCATTTTCGTACCTGCGGATTGACATAGGTATATTGAACCATCAGGACTAAAAGTTTTCGCGTTTACATAAAACATCTTATTTACATTTCTTTCAGAATTACTGAGAAGTTTGCTGAAAAGCTTGAATCGAATTAAAAAGTCTGACAAGAATAACTCCCAATTTCCGGGCGTCTATTTTCAACGGACTAAAGACACGGAAAACTAGCTTTTTTCGAGCTCGAGAAGTGTGAATCCCGAAAAGAGAGGGACAGGCCGGCTTTTTTCGCCGTCGCAGAATTATCGAAACTAATTAACTCGCAGTCAGGCGCAGCGCAGACTCTCCGGGTAATTTCATTTTTCAGTATTATTCAATATAATAAGTGCATAATTGGTCGCGTATTTTTTCCTCCTCCTCTCTCTCGCTCTCTCTTTCATTTCATTATAATTTTTTTTTCGAGCACTTTTCTTGCATCGGAGCTTTTGCAATTCTTTTAATTACACTTTGAAAAATAACATTAACTAAAAGAGATCAAAGGGATGTATGAAGCCGATTAAATTACGGGTTTTGCACTATTTTTCATACTGTAATACTTTGAGGAGATAGAGAGATTTGTATACATACTTTTTTTGACCTTCGTTGGTGTTTTTGCCTGCGTACTTTGACGTGTACTTCCAAGGTTCGTCGTTTTTTATTGCTTTGTAAGAAAAAGATTATTTCATTAGGACTTTGTTGTGTGATATGAAAAGGAAATCAGCAAGCAAATGGGGCAGCGCAACATTTAACGAGAGGCTGTGTATTAATAATACCGTAATATCCAACGCTTGTTATTTCTTTTGTCTGTCCGAGATTTCAAAGATATTAGAACTTTTTAAATCCGGAATATTAAAGCAAAAAAAAAGAGAAGTGAACAAGCTTCTGAGAAAAGTCGTAAAAATGTTCAATTAAATTGGCAGTCGACGACGATTTGTATTAATTTATTATTAATATTTTATCAGCTGAAGAAAAATGTTTGTCACGTTAGAGTGAATTTTGCCCAGGAGGTTACACGTAACTTGTTTGAAATTCAAAAGTAAATCAAAATATATGTGAGATCATTTTCGTTTTATTGGTCAAAAAATGTTTTTCGGCTGAATGAAATTCTTAAAAAACATAAAAGCCATCTGAAATAACGGGCAAAGGTGCTTTCCATGTAACGAACGGCTGCCGATGCATTGAATCTTTGAAAATAATCATAAACATTTCACGGCGAGAGGCGCTGCTCGAAAATCGTCGCCAGTTTCGAATTTCATTCGGTCGCCTGAACCCTCGTGTGATACAAAATTCAGTAAAAATGGTCCGCGCGACAAGTTGCGTCTCGTCGGGCGACATACCCGGTTGCCGAAACAAAACATTTTTGACGAAATGTATATAGCTGCCATATGACGAAAGAAAAAGAGGGCATATCCGAAATATTCCATGCATGCATTTTGTTTTACGGCGCGCGCGCCTCGAGATTCAATTGGTCTCGTCGGTTTGGCATGAAAAAGCGGCACGCGATCGAGGGATACGCGAAATTGTAAAACGAGAAGTAATAAAAAGAGGTGAGAAGGAGCAGCGTCAAACGTTTCAACGTCCGGTGGCGGTAATTTTTATTATTCCTCTCTTTCTCTTTCGTCTTCATTGTTTTGCTTTTTGTTTTTCTTTCCTTTTTGTTTTCACTTACAGTTTTTAAAACGTTGAATGGCAGAGGCACGATTACATTTTATTTATTGAGATCGTGTCAAGCAGTGATTGTTTGTCGGGATTTCAATTAAGTTAACGAATAGCTTCCAACCGGCAGTTCACACGTGCAAAAACGAAATTAAACGTAGAGGGTAAGGCTCAACGGCTTCAGTATCAGCTGTAATGACAATAATAACTAGTGACGATTAACTGGCTGAGTGACGATTACGCGACGTTTATTCGGCCCCCTGCAATGTTCCTAACTACGTGACACCGTACACAGTCACGCACTCGTGGATATATACCAAGCTACTTCCCACATAATAATAACATAATCACAATCAGACCATCGGATCAAATCAAACGTGTTACGCACGAAATTAACATCAAATTCAGTATTCATGTTCGTAAAATTTGCAGAAAATGTTAGTTCATTAAATTAGCCGTCTCTACAATGACTTTGCGAATTACAATCGATTACAATTTATCGCTTTGGGAAACACTGCAGGGGTTTTCAATCAACCGATCCGAAAAAATTAGAAATTGTAATTTTACCAAATTGTGGTACATCACGATGAATTGGAATTTCGCGCGGCCTCCTTTTTATCATTATTTCGCCAATAACAAATTAAATTTATTACATTTTTTGCAATTAATTTTAATTGACTTATCAGATGATTACCTCTTCGAAGTGATAAAATACGTCAACTTTGACGGACCAAAATATTTATCGTCGAGATAATTCGAAATGTCAAATTAATTATTAAAATTTTTGCATGTTGATTTCACTTTTAATCTTAATTTTTTGACAATAATATAAATCAACTTTTTAATTAATTGGCTAAATTATCTTTATTGTTCACTACTGTTTTGCAAGTGGTCGATTTCATAAAAAAACACGAAATCACGAAAATGTTTCAAATTAGGAAATGTTTCGACATTTTGGAAAATTCTTCACCGACATAAAGAACCGGCATTTTTTAACAAAAAATAACAAATTGTTTTTTAGTCAATTCTAATCAAACTGATTAGTTGACGCATATCCTATAAGATTTATCTTATTTATTTTGTGAAAAACATTTAGCTTTAGAATTCGTGTCAAAATTAACAGATTAATCAAATTTTGCAATTAGTTTGATTTAATTAAAGACATAAAGGTATACTTGCACACTGATTTTAATGATATCTCTATTAGTCTCAATATCAAATTTGCACAAGTTTTTCGAAAATTCGGATCAAGTTATAATTACACTAATTTTTCATTAGTTTAACAAAAATGAATAAATATAGTTACGATAGTTGGAATTTTAGAAGTTATACTACTAGATTAAAAACATTATATAAATTATAAAAAGTATAAATAATATTATTAAAACTTATTGTATAATCAAGACTGTGTAGCTTCTGATGACAAATTTAAATATAAATTTTCGATCATTTTTACTACATAATGTTGTAAATTGTACTATCTTCTACCTATAGTAAAAAAATTATCGTCGCTATTCCTGACCTTTTTTCCGACTTTTTAGCGGAACTTTTCTTTGGGGTGGAGGGGGGGGGAGTATATACGAGTAAATTAGAGTAAACGAGAGTCGATTCAACTCTCGAAACATTACTAAAAACTAAGTCCAAGCGTATATCAGACGCAGTTCGCTCGGTGCGCATTGAAAATTCGTACACACGGGCGTAGTAATAATAAAAAAGATTCTAATAAGTTTAAAGAATAATTTACAAGATGTGTAAGATACGTCTGGATTACAATATGTTATATAATTGTTTTTATAACCTCTTTTCTTTTTTTGTGAAAATTTTTGTCAGTGTTGGGATTCAAGTACTGGGAGTTGCAATGGGTCCGAAAATGAAATGAGTTTTCAATCAGAATTCAATAACGGTGGTGGGTTTTGACACATTTTTTCATCCATAAACTTGAACACCCGGTTGTCGGTGGGTGCCGCGGAGGACCACCCGCGTGTTAACTGGGATCTCCTCCTCTGGCGCTCCTCGTCCCTTCGTTACGCTCCATCATCTCCTGCCTCCCTTTCACTCATCCACGGAGCTTTTGTCGTGGGCCGTAGTTATGCTTCCGCTAGACGCATCGACGGAAAAGTATTTAAGGCTCAATGAACTAAAATTAGTTAGACCCTCGGGGGGAGAAAAAAAAGTTTCGCCCGTCAAGTCACTCCCGTTCGGTTCGCCATTTCGTCTTTTTATACTCCATATTTCGACCTATTCATCACTTTGTTCGATGATTGACCATCACTTCATGCTTTTTTCGTACCTCCGAGTACGCTCGAGTTCATAAACAAGATTCACCAATTTTCATCGTTCCATTATTATATATCCCAAGCGAAATAGCCTTTCCTATGTATACGCTTTTGATATTCCACGAAGTAAATAAAATTCTGTCAATGATTTATGCCTCGTCTGTGATAGGCCGAACTGATTTATGCCAGAGTGAAATGTTAATTATGAAATTTTGCCCAAGTAATTTAATTTTCGGTTAAAGCGCTCATCTAAAATGCTAATCTATAACCAACATTGAGTTCCCGTTTAAGTGTTTACCCACTTCTTTGGCTGCGTTAGCCCATTATCGTTCGTTGAGCTACCTGCGCTTTGCCAACATTGGTTCATTGCATGATTATGTACGTTTGCAGCGGATGGCTTGTGTGATTCAATTGGATCAATTTCAAGAAATATAGAGCTTAATTAAATAATTATCAAATAACGTATTTAACTGTAAGTATTGAATAACAACATTAAATGCGTATTTGCCGTGCAGTCATGTACACGACGTGAAAGCGAAATTTGGTACGGTATAGCTTTCGCAGCTGCCGCACGAATAGTCGTCTGCATCTACTTCATTTTATGTCGATCAACATGTTTTTTCGTTAGTATCAAAAAATAACGTCGATTTATTCAAACGATTTCACTCAAATTATGAATTATTTTGAGTTGTAAAAAATGCCCACTTGGACAAAAATATACGTGTATATATTTTACTTTTATATTTTTCATATATAAATATGATATTTTTCTTAGATAAAACTCACACGGACGAAATATATTTTAAAAACAGAATATAATTTTTTGTATAAAATATATTCTGGTAATAATATTTCGTTTATATTTTGTTAATAAATTTGATAATATAAATTTTAAATTTATAAAAATATGAAATATAATATATTTTGTATATAAACAATGTTAAAAAAGCGGCTATAAGTATAATAAAATAAAATATATTTTGACGAATATATTTTCATCCGTGAGGGAGGATTTTATATTAATTTTGATTTTAATTCATATAATAATTTATTGCCGCTTCATAAATAATTTATAAAATTACTTATGTATAGAATATATAAGGATATATATTTTAAATATAGAAAATATACGTAAAATATTTTATGAAATAATAAAAAAAAAAATAGATAAATTTATTCGATTTTGGAAAATGGTTTGATATTTACAAAATTGCACGATAATTATTTATCGCAGGTATGATGAAAACATATCTGTGAATTCTCGTCAGTGGCCAAGGTTCATGAATTATTTACCAGTAGTCTGGGGAACGATTAGAGTAATTATTTAAATATTTTGCTGATTTATCCTAAACATCGTCCAGCGAACAAGATTGCTCGACCAAAATGACTCCCAAGTTTCTGTTGATTAGTTCGTGTAATTGCGGTCGAATAAACCGAAAGTATGTGGCCACCGCAAATAGTGATATTTTATGAATTTTAATTCAAACATTAAAAATTGTGTTTCGTAACTGTTCATGGCAAATGAATGTTTAATCGACGTCAAAACCCGTGCTACGCTCCGACTGTTTGACATAGATTATGAATGAGACATGCATGTACAACTGAGCGAGCTATTTTCAATTAAATTCAGCTATTTTTGTTCGTTTCATCCAAATCTAGAAAAACAACG